>APFE030750711.1:45128-101558 GCA_000404065.3 Pinus taeda | reverse complement strand
GACATTTATTTGGGTAATTTTGATAAAAGTAAAATAATAAAAATGATATATTAAAAATTGTCTACATGGCATTATTTTATTGATTTCTTAATTTTTTTCTTAAGTGGCTATTTTTGAGTTGAAATTTCCTCTAATTAGTAATAGCCAATTTGTTACTTTTCCTATGACATTCCCTTTACCCCCTCATCTGTGGGTAGTAACATTCATAACAGATCAGGGACTAATGATAGGGTTAGGGGAGGAACCTTTGTCCTTATGTATTGTGATGGGCACCAAGTCCACAGAAGGATTTTGCATTAGAAAATCAATGTCACTACTAATCAAGTTCCTGGGAGAAGAACTAGACGGAGAAGACCCTGTAGGACCAAACTTATCCACTAGAGGTGCCACACCCAGGTCACCATAAGACTACACGTTTTGGATGGAAGGAAGAGAAACTCCCCAAAATTGTCGGGGAGGGTCAGGACCCTAATAAGAAGGATCTACAAATGTGGGCAGACTAGTAGGTGTAGAATTCAAAATAGTACCATGGGGGCGATCCTTGGACTCTGATTGTATCAACAAGTTTTGGAAACTAGATCGATAATAATCCATCTCCTCACAAACATCATCAGACAATGAGGGATAAGTAGAAGAAGAAGGATGTTGTTGGGGCTTATCACATATAGGAGAAGAAAAATGGAGGAAGATATTGTTACCTGGAGATATTATCATCGCTTCTTCATCTATTGATGTCACCACCGACAACCCTTTTATGCGCCCCTTTGTGTAGTACTCAATCTTCTTCCTGTACCTTCGTGGGAATCATGCCATAACGTGTCATGTATGGTGGCAAATCAAACAACAGAAATGTATCCCCCATAAGTCAATATACTTCCTATGCCAAATAGTGCCCCACAACAGTTCAATTTTAACTGTAAGTCCACCAAAGAAATTCACTTCCACGAGGACCCAGGAAACACACTTATCATGGCACCAAGAATTTTCAGGTCCAAATATATAAACTTTCCAATTTCGTTCCAAGTTTCTGTGATTACTTCTTTTGTCCATAATTCCAATGATATACCAAGTAATTTCACCCAAATTAGTTGCTTGCAAGGAATCTCCGACAGAGGATTGAAGTCGACATACTAGCTATGTAATTGTAGAAATCTTCTGCCACCTGTTCATCAAAACAATGATTTTAGGATTATGTTTTAGGATATGCTCCTAGTGTTTTTAACCCACTCTTGTATTTTGGGGACGTCCATTTTTGCAATCTCCCAATTCCCAACAAGGGATCTCTTCTAAAGACTAGCCACATGATCCCAAAGTACATCATATCAAAAACGTAACTGAGTAGTATGTGGGTTAGTTTTAAAAACCTTTGAAATTCTTTTTCTATGTTCCTTTCTGCATTCATCTTCGAGAGCCTGATGAGTGTCTGTTCCATGCAATACAAATACAAAGGGTTAAGTTGGCACCAACTCTTGTTCATAATTGGATAGTGTGCTCCGCTCACATTTCCTTACCTGATGTGTATTAGCATATTCCAACTCAACTGTCATGGTGGCTCTGATGAGTTCGTCTGGATCCAGGGACTCGGGCCTCGCCGGATACATATGACCCATGATCTCATCAATTTCCACAAATATAGGCAAGGAGTATGATAGATCACTCTTATGAAACAAAATCAACTTGTCAACATAAACCAAGATATTAAACTTGCAATTAAAACACAAATGCATGGATTTCAACATCCTCACACGTATATAGAAGATATGTAAATATATCCACCAAACTCTTAAAAAGTACCTAGTTATTAACTAGATTTGGTAAAATATGGTCTAGGATTGTATAAACTTAGGACACCAAACAGACCATCCAAGTTGGTTGGTGTCACATTGAGTCATAGAATCCACAGAGAGATCATGCAAATGGATTGATAAATAATGTTGCATTAATATTCCACCTACACTAGACCATTAATATGACAATATTCACCCACCTAAAGAATTTTATATTTACCATATCACGCCCAACACAAAATTATTCCTTACAAAGTAATGTTCCAATAATGGGTCACGAACCAAGAAGATATGGGGCCAAACTCACCTTGTAAGTATTCAAAAGGCCCCTATCAAGAACTCAGTAAATACCGCTAGAAATATACACCTTGCACCCAAAAGTGTACAATCAAACAAAGTCAGGATTAAGACACAGAATATATCAGGTATGGAATTATGTCTAGAAATACATCATCCACGAAGAGAAAACCATCCAAGAAATAAAAATTCCCATCAATATGTCATGACCAATGTCGAAATTCCACTTAGAGAATGGAAAATAACTTATTATCAAAAGATAATGTAAAAAGATAAAGTAACAACATGTTCCAAAATAATCTACCGGCACCAGCAACACCAACATCTGGGGCACCACCATTAGCAATGACAACAATAGCAACCAAAAATTTGACAAGGCTGGGTAATATGAATGTTTTCATATCAAGAGTAGAAAAATAGTAGCCAATATTAATAGATACTAGATAGTCCCTCACCACACCCATTGGGGAAAATACAACTCCAATGTTCCAAACACTAAATTGATGCACCATAACCCAAATACTTGCAACCAAACAAACTCTAGACATGTAATATGGACTACCCCTTTTTTTGTAAGAAACTTTATCTTGCAATCATTTTACTGAGTACACGATGGGAGGTAAGAAAAACGACATTGTTATGAAAGATAAAAACATTGATGACATTATCAAATGATAGAGGTGAAAGAATAACCCTACAAATTTTTTGTTCAAACCACATATAAAATCCATCGAGAGTAGCTAGACCAAAATATTTACGATGCAATTCCCTCCCCGCCCACCCCCACGGCCCAACAAGCACGGGGTGGTAGGGGCCAATTCCTGGAGTCAGTTGTTGCCACCCCTGGGCCTGTTGGGCTGCGGGGGTGGGCAGGGAGGGTGTTGCATGCCTTATGACTCAGACCATAGAAATTTCTTCAATAGGAACAACCCATGCTTCAATTAACAAGATAGCATAAGGAATTGCACTTTTAATTTTGAATTTTTCTGTAATCAAACACTTCTGAATTTTCTCAATTTGTTTCTATTGCATGTCGAATGTACTGCTAGCCCATAGTTCACAACCATAGAGAATCACTGGAATCACTAGAAGCCCAAAAAAAGCTTGAGTGGTTTTCTAGTCCCATAACTCTGCCTCTCTACACCTATTTTGAAAAGCATAAAATGCTTTCCAACCCCCCAAAGTTCTATTCTTTCTACAATAATCCCATCTTAGATTTTTCTTGAAGTCAATTATGTGGTATTTGTAATCCGAAACTTCTTCGAAAATGTTGCCTTCAAAGTTGAACTTATGCTGGTTATGTTTTCTTTTTTTAGAGAAAACCACTACTTTCGTTTTTCTAATATTGATTTGCATCCCCACCCTCCTACAAAAATGGTGTCAAGGGATAGTAAGTGCTCTTGCAAACCAAGAGCATATTAGAAATTAGAATAAGGTCATCTACATACAAAATAATCCTTATAACAAACTTTCCCAAATGGATACCATCACCCCCTTGTGAATTTAACCACTCCTCAAGCTTGTCGATATATAAACCAAAAAGGGTAGGAGACAATGGGCAACCTTGCTTGACCTTGATATCGCTTCTAAAAATTTCAGAAATACCTGTTGAAGTTCTAATTTTGACTTTCACCTTTTCATAGAACCTATGCACAACTGCTCTCAAATGTTTAGGAACCCCAAGTTCCTCCATTTTGTGCCAAAGCTTATCCCTAAGAACCGTTTCAAACACTTTTCTAAAATCAACAAAGCAACAAAAAACTTCTTCCTTTTTCTCCCAAACTTTTTCAATGATATGCCCTAAATTTATATAATGATCAACTGTGGAAGGTTTAGGTCTAAAACTTGCTTGCCCTTTAGCATGCTTATCACTTTCTTATGCCAACTTGCTGATTTTATTTTCTAGCATGCTTCCAAATAGCTTTGCAAACAAGGGGTTTATCATTATGGTCCTATAATTGAAGGGATTATTGATGTCACCACTCTTTAAAAGAGGTATTGCTAGACTAGTTGTCCAATCTGTGGGGAACCCTTGTTGTATAATATTGTTGAATTTTTTTGTAATGTGAGGTGCAAGAATCTTTGAGCCCCACTTTAGATACTATGCTTGGAGTTTAGCTAAGTGTTTTGCTTTTCCAACACCCAACTTATTGATACCCATCACTACTTCTTGCAACGAAAAATTTGAGCAAATGGAAGAGGGAAGATGACCTAAGGTTGTCTTTAATAACATATTGTGCAAAAGAAATAAGACTTGGATGCAACAAAATAATAAATGGTTTAGTATATGGGTTATTTGCTTGAACATGTGTCCCATAAACAGTAAAGAGATAAAATATTTTGTTATGGATAAGTTCCACAAGTGTACTTGGGATAAGGAGCTAGAGAGAAAGACAAAATACTATATTGAAGTGTTTAATCCCACTCATAATCATCAACAAAAAGTTACATAGAGGTTAATATTTCTTGGAGAGCTAAAATTCTTATTGCTTAGTTAATGACTAATTCTCCTCAACTCCGTTGTGAAACAGGATGTTGGAAAAAACCAAAAGAAGTGTGGGAGGAAAGAGTATGTATTTTTTGTTTGTTAGGAAAAGTGTAAATAGAAAAGAACTTCATTTTAGAATGTGTTGATGCCTCGAAAATCGCTGCAACAACATTGGGGGATAACCACCCAGTCCGGACCTTAAAAGCAGCTCCTTTTCCATTTGGTGTGGTGGCTCCGACTGGTTTAACTAGGTCCAGTTACCTTCTCCCTAGTGCTATTGGTTTATAATGTATCTTTAACTACCAATAGACAGGGATATCAGATCACTTCTCCTTGCTGATTAGGTAAGAGAATGACCCTTAAGCTGATTTGGGTTCAACCAAGCCACAACTAAAATTTTGCCTCTTTAAGGAGAGGACTTAAAAGAATGTAGAATTTACTCTAAATGCAAGCTTATTCTATGATGCAAGCAAAAGAAACTAATCTAAATCCTATCTTAATTAGACAGATATAGATCTAACCCAACTAAGAGTAAGATAATCAAAATATTGGGATTTAAATATGTCTTGTTTATAATGAATATCAAGTTAATGAAGTAGTTCAATTAACTGATATTATGGTTACCAAAACACATTCTATTGAGACCTTAAAACTTGAAATAATAAACCAATAACATTCTAGGAAGTAGTTCACAAAAATGAATTGATTATCAAATCAATAAATCCAATAATTGAACAATGATATGTGGAAATAGTTCACAACACATTACCATTCAATAAATTAGTTTCATAAGACAGATTTCAGAGTAAGTAGTTACTCAAAAATGAGAAATTAATCCATAAAAACAGAGATACATAATAACAAGATTGAGACAAATTACCCATATTGACAATAGTGCACAAACATAAATAAAATGACACATTCCTGTCACCATAAAATTAAAACTGATATTTGCAACAGTAGTATTAGAAATACCAATTTATTGCATCCATTTCTCTGTCCTTGGTCTCCAACAGCCTTTACATTTCTTGAATTTTTGCCTTCAAAACTATAGCCACAATAGTGCAAACTCTGCCCCTCACACATTATTCAAGATACAAAAGGAAATTCTCAATAATCCCCAGATCTGAGATTTTCTCTCCTCTCTCCTACAATTCTAAATTCCTATTATAGTAGTGCTTCCAGAAGTCTAAAATTGCAGAGGAGAGCAGCCCTTATTCCATTCTAGAATCTGTTATTTATAATATTTGTCAAGGAATTCTTGAGAGAAGAGTTTGTTGAAGAGAAATCTACCAAATCCAATTTTACTTGCTCAAAATTCTGATCTTCAATTGCTGGAGCATTCTCATTGACTGAGATCTTTTTCTCCATATTTCTTCCACTGTTTTCCTGCAAAAAGAAATCAAAATAGCATTGCAGGCCTTTACATCAAATTCAATCAAATTATATTCAAATAAATAATTGAAAATAAAATATAAGCTCTGTATTGATGCTTGGAATGATTTGATTGGCAAAGGATATTATTGACCAATGGATCTGCAATTAGAAGAGGCTTTGGACAAATGAAATTGAAGAAAATAACTCATAAAATTGATTTTGTTTTCAAAATTCGGAGCCTGATCTTCTGCCTGATTTTTGGCCCAATAAATGATCAAATCTGTTAATGAAATCTCCTCAGAATTATTCTCCTTGATTTTCTCTTTCCAATGAGTCGTCCTGGGCCTCATTTGGCCAAGTATAACTCAATTTATGGACCTCCAAAGTTGATGGATCAAATCTGGCATGAATCTGGAAATTCTGTTGTTGCGCTAAAAATCAAAATTCTCATTTTTTAAAAATTAAATCCTAAATTAGAATTTTAATTAATTATAAATTAATGTAATTATCTAATAATAAATTCTAATTTAATTGTAAGAATAAATAAACTAATTATTTAATAAACTATTATTAATTAAGTTAACTATTTCTAAACAAATTTAATCTAATAAAAAAAAACAATTAATATAACTAAATCAATCAAATGATTAAATATATAATTAATAAATCTGATTATTTAAAATTTATTAATTAAATAAAATATATTACTATTAAAATATAAATAATTACTTTAATATGTTATATTATAACTTAAACTAATATACCAACGTACCTTTTATTAACTCCACTTCACTCACGTATGAGTGAGTTCTAAAACAAGAAACCCATGTGATAAACTTAACTAATGTTCGTTAATGATCGGGGAATCACATTGGCATCGGAGAATATGGCGTTGGACTTTTATTACAATGCGAAATCCCGATGCGATATCGCATCGGGGGTGGCTTATGGGATTTTTAAAATATGTTGCAAATCCAAATTTGCGACCCGATATCGCATCGGAACAATTTTATTATATATTTATTTTTGTTTTAAATTTAAAGTTTAAATAAATTAAAATTATATAACATATTAATTAATTAAAAAATTTTAAACTTAAATTTTTGTTTTTGTTTTATTTTTATGAACATAAGTTTCTACACTTGGAAAATAAATGAAAAATAAACTGCAGCCACTTGAATGTTTAGATTTTTGAGATTAGGATTTGATTTGGAAATTGGAGTAAATTTCTTAAATCTCGATAATTAATGATTTGACCGCATAACTAAAAATGAAAAATGTTAGTAAAAACTCGCTACAGGTTAATATTTAAAATGAATGCCTTATTGAACTAATTTATTTGCAAAATGCAATATTGTACATTTTATGCATTTTATGCATTTTTAACCTAGGCTAGATAAATGATGAGACTTCAAAGGAGTGCCATTTTCAAACCAGTTGACCAAATGAGGTGAAACAAACGTCAATGTGAAGCTTATAAAAAATCGATTCTAACAAAGCAATCAAAACAAGAATCCAAAGAAAACTAAAAATTAACAAAAGCGTAGGGCAATCAACTAAATAAAAATCTAGAAAGACGTTTAGCCAAAATTTTTATAGAAAGGGTCCCCATTATTTTAGTTGAGCAAGTCAATAATGGGGGGGTTGTGTTTTCACCACAACAGATCTCTCCAAAACAAAGCAATGTCTAATATACAAAACTTTAAGGATTTCATCTTCAAAAATATGCTTTTAGTCCTAGATAATTCAAGAGGAGCTTGTAAATTCAGTAAAATGTAAATGATATCAGCATACCAAGGTGATTCAATAAAGTCATGGCTAATTAGTGGAGTTGCCATCTCCTCTCCGTCATCTATTTCTGCAATAAAGTTTATATCCAAGGCCTGACAGTTGGATTCAACCATGAGCTTGGCTAAAACTTGGTCCTTGATTAACTTAGTTGGTTTGATTTCTATATCATATTCTAGAATAGTAGCAATCCGCTTTCCCCTTTTTCCATCTGGAGCTTCCTTAGTTAGGATGTCTTTAACTACGGAATTAGGAACATAGGCCATTATATGAGAATATAAGATGTATACCCTAAAATCCTTGTTGGCTTTGACTAAAGAAAAGGCTTTTTTTTCCATTATGTTATATTTCAAGGGGGAATCTCTCAAGGCTTTGCTAAAGAAAGCAATAGGTTGTTCATAGCCCTGGCCATTTTTATGTAGTAGAATTACAACAATTGTGTGCTCAAAAGCAAAGGAAAATATGTTGAAATCTTTGTCAAATTTAGGCCTGATTAACACTGGTGTTTTATTTAAGGCTAGTTTAATGTCTTCAAAGGATTTCTTAGCCTCAACAGTCCATTTTATGGTAGAATTTTTTTCAGCATATTGTTGAGTGATCTAATTAACTCTGCTAAATTAGAAATAAATCTTCTAAGAAAATTAGTTTTCCCTAAGAAAGCTTGCAATTCCCTAATGTTCCTTGGATGTTGTATCTGTAAGATGGCTTCTATTCTAGCAGGGTCTACTCGTATACCATATTTTGAAATTATATGACCTAGTAACTTTCCTTCTTCTAACCCAAACAAAGACTTCTTGGGGTTCAAGGAAATTCCATATTTCCTGCATTTATTAAAAACTTGCCTTAGATAATCCAAATGTTGATTGTCAGATTTTGAAAATACAATAATGTCATCTAGATATATCATAAGGAAATCATGAATTTCTTTTGCAATGACTATATCCATAGCCCTCTGGAAACTGGCTCTTTCATTCATCAGTCCAAAAGGAATTTTCACATACATAAATGTGCCCCAAGGAGTAGTAAAGGCAGTCTTGGCTTGGTCATCAAGATGAACTAAGATCTGATTGTAACCAGAAAACCCATCCAATAATGAGATTCTGGTTGATCCAACTACCCTTGGTAAAATGTGATCCATTTTGGGGAGAGGGTAATTGTCTTTTAGTGACATCTTGTTGAGGTTTCTAAGACCCACATAGAGCCTGATCTCACCAGTTTTCTTCCTAGATGGTACCAAGTTTGAGATCCAATTAGAAAATCTGATTGGTGCAGTTATTTTAGCATCATACATCCTCTGAATTTCATTTTCAATTGTAGGTAATAAAACAAGATTAATCCTTCTAAGTTTTTGTTTGAAAGGCTTTTGATTTTCCTTTATAGGAATGGTGTGTTGTATGATGTTCTTGTTGTAGGATTTGAGGTCCTCATAACTCCAAGCGAAGACATCTTGAAAATCTTTCAACAACTCGATGTATTTCACTTTTTTAGTTGGAGGTAATGATTTCAAAAGTTTGATCAATTTTGGATTTTCAACAGTGCCTATATTACACTCCTCTAATTACTTTGGTGTCTTCATTGATTATTTCATCAATCTCAACTTGCTCTAGGTTTTCTACATCTGGCTTAGTAAATTTAGTAGGATGAAATCTATCTATTTCTTCACCTTCTATCTGATTTATTTCTATCTCGTTTCTAGTATTAGGATCTATTGATGTGTCAGTATCTATATTGTTATTTACAAACTCTTCTTTTGAGATTAAAAAGTTATTTATCTGTTTGTCATTAGAAAATATTTTCTAGGTCTGTGCCTAACTTTAGCAGTGTACTGATGGTTAGGTTGGAAGGGTAACTTGCAGGTGCTGGCAAACATTGCTGAAATATGAGCCTGCATATTGTGTTTTCTAGGAAATACTACAAGCTTGGTTTCTAAGAAAGTGTTAAGTATTTCTACAATAGTTCCTCTATAACAACTTAACCTAGTGTCCTTTCATATATACAACATCAATCTGCTTTATAACTAGTTTAGAGTCTCCTATGATAGAAACTCTTTTAGCTCCTAGATTCCTAACTAATTTAAGACCTAAAATTAATGCTTCATACTCAGCCATGTTGTTAGTACATTTAAAATTTAGTCTGTATGCACGACCTTCCAAGTGATTATTCTCCGTATTATATATCCACACTACTGCTCCTGCTCCAAAATTGTTGATTGACCCATCAAACTCAAAATGACATGATATCTCATGCTCATAATTTTCACCATCTGGTGCAACAAACTTTTCCTCATTTATAGCAATTTGGCCACCTTGTTTATTGGAAAGTTCTAAAGTTTGGTTAGTTTCATTTTGTATAGAAACTACAATTTCTTTTGGTTCTATATCAATGTTGTCTAACATTTCTTTTGGTGTTTTATCAGCATTATACAGGATAAAGGAATCAATGTCTGAGTGTACAGAGTAGATAGGAAAGTTTTGAGGTCGATCCTAGCTACTTACCATGTATTTCATTAAGGTTTCTCGGTACAGTTTCTTGGGTTGTCCAAAAACAGAGATTGTTGCATATGACATATCTAGTTGTAAAGATCCCTAAAGTTTGGCTCCCCATGATCTAGATAACAGCATGCCATACTTTGGTGGGATGTCAGCAACCACAATATTCATAAGGATGCTTTTGGCAAGATATTGAACTAAAGTAACACACAGGTCTTTAATCAATCCTAGACACTTTATTTGACTTGAGTCAAATGAGAATAAGTCCTTGTAAGGCCTTGTAATGTTTAGGTTTAATTTCTCCATTACTGATTTGGGCATTAAGTTGTGGGAGGCCCTAGAATCCAACATTACATTGTGTAGAATTTTGTCATGGGTACTACGGTTAATGTAGAAAGGTGGTACTCCTCCTTCTAGTGGTTTTCCATTAACATCTGGACCAAATATAAGTTCTAGTTGGTCATCAAACAGTTTGACCGAATCCTCATTTTCAACAATGTTTAAAGTCTGGTTTATCTAAGACTTGTAGATTTCATTCTTGATTAGTTATGTTAAAGGAACTGAAATCTTTAGCTTTGCTACCTCTACTCCTAGATTGAATGGCAAAGCAACTTTTTATGTTTGAGCGTTTTGAATTTTCACAGCAGGGATTTGAGTATGATGGTCTTCTTTTCCTTTATTAGGGACCTCTTTATGTGGATTTTAAAATATGTTGTTTTATGGTTTGTCCACTGGTTCTTTAGGGGTAATTGAAGTGGATGGTTGATCATCAGAAGGTTGATTAGGGGTTATATCTACAATGGTGGGGCCAGAAGGATTCTGGTTCTGTCTAGGGAGAATCTGGAGGATTTTTGAAACAGGGGCTTCCTTGATTTTCTTGGGTTGATTTTTCACTATTTTCTTGGTTTGGTCAAGGATATCAGCATCCTTTTTACTCCTTAGGATACTGTTTATGCACTTCAAAGATGGCAGAATCATATCCTTGTTTATAACAAATGACTCTCCAGAATGGATTTGCAATTGCTACAGCATATGTAGTTCCTGCTCATCTGGGGTTAGAAAAACAATATCTGCATCATCTAATCCCATCAGGTTAATCTGTGTATCTTGTTTTTGATCTTCTGGCTAAGATGTCTCTGCATAATTTTCTTGAAAAGGAGGCCTAATGTTCTGATCAGGTCCATTTTTCCAATGTTTTGGTTTTTTCTGGAATTTGGGTTTCTAACCGAAGGTGCTTGTTAGTTATCCCATTGAGGTTTCCTCTCCATATTTTCTATTATATCCATTAGTTTCTCCATAATTTTGACTAAACCATCTATTTTGAGGTCAGATGGTGAAGCTTCATCTTTTGCAGTTCCTCTCCTTTCATTCCTAACTCTGGCTCTTTTAGCTAACAAATTGGCTTCTACACTAACTACTACACTTTGCATTTCCTCTAAAGTTGGGGGGTTTCTTTCCCTAAGTTGGTATGCCATGTCTATGTCAAAACCATCAAGAAACTTTATTAATGCTAAGTCAAGTGGGGGTCTAACGTTAACTAAGATTGCATTATATATATAGTATTGAATCTAGTGTAGTAATCTTGTACAGTTTCATTAGGTCCCCTTCTAATATTTTCATACTCTAAAAGGATCTATAAAGGGTTCTTTTTCTTTTCCCATCTATTCAAAAAAATTTGGTTAAACATATCTAAATTATCAATACTATTAGCAGGTAATGCTCTAAACCATTTCCTCACATCACCAATTAAAGTCTGAGCAAATAAATAGTCTCATTTGAACATCCCCAATATCAATTTCATGTAGTTCAAAGTAATTTGTCATCTTATTGACATGGTGCTAAGTAGTGTAGTGTCCTATGCCATCAAATTGAACAATTTTACTTTCGTAGTCTACTAGCATAACACCAAGTGGGGCAGGTAAAACAAGAGGAGCATATCTATTTGCCATGGCTTTAAGTTGGGAGAGGCTAAGATGTGGGGTTGAGGTACTTGGAGATGATGCAGTAGTGAATGTCGAACTAGGACTGGTAGGTGGTGAATGAGAAACCCTAGGTTGGTGAGGGATTGAAGGTATAAATGGTCGTGAGTAATGGACTTCAGAAGTTGAAGGGAACAACGGGGAACTGAGAGTAGTGGACAATTGTTCAGAAAGCTCAACGATCTTGGCAGTACTAAGGGATGATTCTGGAGAATTTAGAATGTATTCATCAAATGACTTGTTGACCTTTTGGACTTCAAGGTCTGCAATAAACTCAGCGTCTAGAACAATTTTGTCAAGTGCACTTCCATATTTTGTTCTAAATAATGATAAATCAAATGGCACATCAAAGGGAAGTTCTTCTAAAAATAACCACTCATTAGGACATGAATATGCTTTAACTAATGGTATTTGGCTAACTGAACTTTCTTCTTTTTTATATTTTCTTGAAATTAGGTCAAGATTATCAACTACTGGGGCAGGGATTGGATCTGGGTTAGCCCTAGTAAAATGAGTTCTCCTTGAAGGCAAAATCTCAAAAAAAATTAATTGTTTTCTTTTTGTAAGATTTTTAAAATAACTTCTAATAAATTACTTTAAAAGGCTCAAAATATAAATTTAAAATTTTCATAAAACTTTATTAGGACTGAGGGTTTGAGTCCCCACTATGGTCGCCACTATGTTATCACTCAGAATTTTTCCCTAGAAGTTATCAGAAGAAGGAAAAGACCGAGGTAACCACAAACCAATATTTTAAGCATAGGCTCTAGCCAACCTATGCCTCAAAGAGGCCTCTCTCTATATGATTTAGCTTTGTTTGCTAGGATTTTAGGCTAGTTCTTAAAGTTCAAGGTGTTTTGATTTGTATTGAAGGTTGGATGGTGGAATCCTTAAAACAAATGGATAGAATGATGCCTCTGGACCATTGGGTCGTGGAGTCAAAGAAGGGCAGCAGAACTGGAATTAACTCATTAAAGGGAGTGTTCAAAGGGCAAGCTAGTAGAGTAAAGTGCAGATCTTTGGGCCGGATGAGTGAAATGATCTTAACCAGGGTGAGAGAGCACTTAAGAATTCTCAAACCATGATTAAAATGAGGGACTAAGGATAATCACAAGCAAAGAGCAATCAAGAATCCTTTGCTATAGATTACAGGGAGACTACCTAAACTAAGGAGAAATCAAGAATTCCTTAACTTAGATAATTAGAAGAAAATATTAAAATGCATAATAGTTAAAACAAAGTGCAATGAAGCAAATTCTGAGATATCATTCCATATTATAGCATTCAGATTTCAAATACATTAAAGATTGTGAAAATTTTTAAAGAAAGATAACAACACAAGAGAAAATACTTGTCTATACTTCACTCTACACATGAATCTTATGAAATGTCTTGTCTTTATTCATTAATCCAGTTTGTTGGTCCAAACAATGATACAATAGCTTATAGTCTTTTGATCAAGAAGGTCTATAGAAATGTCTAAGAATCCACCCTACATACTTTGAATTGTGAAGTATTTAGACTAAAAAATATTACAAAATATCTCAAACTAACTTGAGATTTAATCTAGGAAATACAAATATCTTCTTGCAAGAAGATAGAGACAAGTATTGAATTGTTTCATGCTGTCCCTTTTTATGTGGTGCTGCTCACTTTTATGGTTGGATTTGTAGCCCTTTATGTTGGCTTGCAGTTGTGGTCTTTTACACTGGAATCTTTTTCAACTCTTATCTTTCACCTGATACTCTTTGACCCTGATACTCTTTAACCATGTTGTCTTGTTTTCATCTATTTACCTGGTTGTTCTTATTTTTATTGTGCAGTAACTTTTTGTTGTAAATTTCTCATAGTAAATCAATCATTATTTCCCACCATTCTGCATCAGGTAATTTGACGTTCATCATCCATCTATATATCTCATTAGCTTCGGTATACTTGGAAAAATTGGGCTTAGTGATGAACAAGTGTTTAATCTCATGCTGGAGAAAAAACAAGTTATCAAAGGTGTTATACAAAACTTTGCCTGTTGGCAGTGCTTTTATAGATGAAGTGCTAGCTTGTTCTTTAGCCAACTGCCTGAGTCTATTATCATAGTCTAGTTGTGTCATAAGTTTGTCATTAATGACCAATGGACTGGGCAATCCTTTCTCCCTAAAAATGTGGAATTTGGCCATGAATCTATCAATGGACACTTGCATGTTGTGGCACTTTTCTTCTAAGTTTAGCATTAGGTTTACCTTGGAAAGGACCTTCCTTATTTCCAAAATGGTTTCAGTCCTATCTTCTATATTGAGCTCCTGAAGCTCATATCTATTTTTGTTGTTAAAGAAGTGGATGAGTCTATTGGCATCCTCAGGCATGTCACCCAATTCGTCCTTGACTTTCTGAATAGCTATTGTAGTTATCTTTATCAATTATGGTTTCTCAAAAATAACTTGAATAGATGGCTAAATATCCTTGACGAAGTCAATGATATTGGCCCATAACAGTTCCTTGGCTTGCCCAAGGGGTTTCTCCAATGTTAGTTCCTTTTCCAAGGCTTTGACATTTTCACTCATCTTGTTGGCTTTCTGTGCCTCTTCCTTTTGCATACTTTGGGCAAGTTTATAGTCAGTTTCTAAACTTTCCACCTTTTCCATCAGTATATTCATTTTTGTAGCCTGAATTAACATCTCTTCCATGGCTTTAACTAATTCTGCTATTTTCTCTCATGATGTACCTACTATCGTTGCAGACTCTCTTGTAACTAGCAATGTTGTGGCAGGTGGAGCTGTTGGTGCAAGTGAAGCTTCCAGTGTAGAAGGGACTGTTGTAGATACTGTAGGGATGACAGTTGTAGAAGTTGTGGTAGTGTCAATTTGTTTTGATTGAATCAAGCTATCCAATTCTTTCTTTGTCTCTCTTAGTTGATCATTGAGCTTTAGGACCAAGTCCATCAACTCTTTACGTTTGGTTTGGTTCTCTATGACTTCAAGTGTTTGAGGATGTTGCAGCTGAGGTATCTTTAATTACTTCTTTAGTGCAGCAATATCATCGTTCTTCTTCTTTATTAGCTTCTCAATAACTTTTATATCTTTGGGCTCACGTCCCAACTCAATAACCAAGTCTTCCAAAGACTTAATCCTTGTATCCTTGGCCTGTGAGGATGCCTTCTCGAAATGAAACCATGTCGAGATGTTGTTCAATGAGTTTTGTAGTTGATGGATAGCTATGGATTTACTTGTGAGGGTGGAGTATATCATTTCTCCAATCTGTTTATGCAATTCTATTTGGTCTATGGGATGAATATCCCTTACCAACACTTCAAATTCAATCCTCTTAAAATCTGATGATGTCTTGGGATGTTGTGCTATAGGTTAGATAATGGACATTTGCAAATTTGCTTTGTTGATATCAAAGGTTGACATCAGCCTTGTTTGATTTGTGGGAGTGATATTTAGGTATTGAGCATATGTTTAGGCTTTAAGCCTCTCATTCCTCATTTTGATTTCTTTATCCCTGTCCTTTATGTCTTGGTCTTTGTCAGCAAACCTACTAAAGGAAGACACTTCCACTCTAAGCTACCTTTCCAACATCAAAGTCTGTGATATGGAAGGCTCTTGTATGTCTTCAGATGGAGTTGTGGGCCTACTTCTGTCTACCTCTATGTTGGTTACCTGTGTTGATCCTTCTATATATTCCTGTTCAGAGGCTAGATTGAGCCTTCTCCTCTTGCTATGACTTATTTCCTGTTGTAGATTTGAGGTGTCCATTCCTGAAGTGGAGGCTCCCTCTTTGTTTCTTTTTGGATTTTTCTCCTCATTTTGAGTCTGCATGACTGGAGGGGTGCTCATGGCTATTTCTTGCTCTTCTAGTACCTGCATAAAATAACTCTCATCATGTTGCTTTTCCAAATCAACCAGAGAATTTTCTACATCTACCCTTGTGCTATCTCTGTCTACTAAAGTATTTTCCACCCATTCTGTTTGATTTGCATATGCCTCTATTTCTGGTATGGGGTGGTGGATGAAAGGTCCTAGCTTGACCTTTTTCCTTTTCTTGGTAATGAATTCTAAAGGGTCATATCTCCACAGAAAACTCCTTTGGAATTTCATTCTTTGCAGGATCAGATCTACCTCTTTCCCTACCTCTCTGGAATTGCATATGAATGGACCTAATTGGTCTTTGATTTTGAAATAGGCCTTCTTCTTGGAGTTGACAAAGTAGACTTCATCTACATTGATGATCTGTCTGTAATATTCTAAGGCAAACAACCTCATAGGGAGGTATCTTAGCAACTTATATGGTGCAAGAAGGCAACCATATATTCTTATTTCTGTGTGGTTTTGGTAAAGGTACCAATCACTCACTTTGGTTTGCTTGGAAAGATGGAGGACTCTTTTTATCTCTGGACTTGTGATAGGTGGAGGATTTCTAGTGAGCATAGTCATGATTGGATACACAAAATAATCTATGAAGTCTGAGTATGTATATGGTGATCTAAACTCATGGAAAAGTGGGGTCCAAAAAATGACAGGTCTGGGCTGGCCCCTGGTGTCAAGCTTCTAGAGAGTAAAAGGAAACTTAGCCAACTGATAATACAAAAATAGATGGTACAATACAGAGGAGTATTTGAATACTCTCTCATTGCCCTCTCATGTGAATTGCTCATGCATTCTATTAGCTATGACATTGGCAAAGTCGTATATGGTTGCAGGAGGCTGCCCTGGGGTATAAATGGACATGAAGGCAAGAATAATTTCATCAATGTATTCACTGGTAGAGTAATCAAAACAAAGGATATCATGGTTACAATGTACTGGCCCCATTTACAGAAAATAAATGCTACATATGGAGCAGGATACTTAGGGATGTGTTTTTCCTCTCTAATGAAGGTGTGGAACAATTGGGCCAAACTTGATGGGCTTAGCTTGGGATACTAGTCCAGTAGGTCTCCAATTGAGAGTGGGGTTAGGTTTCACCCTGGTTGGAACTACAACATTTCATTAATGGATTCGGCTGTGATAGTGAATTGAACCTTCTGGTCATGAGACATTATGGCTCTATGGTTGGGGATGTAGCATGCATAATACATATCAACAACTTCTAGAAAGATATGAGCTTGGGGGAACTGGTATCTAGGTAAATTGGACTCCTAGAGGCCAATATCATCTGTATGGTTCAGGTGTTTGTCTTTTCTTAAGCAATGAATTTTCAGCAAGAGCCCTATTGAAGTTGTGTCTTTTATTTGGAAATCCTTGTCAACCACGGGAAGGTGGTCCACGTCTAAGTGTGGAGTGGTAATGGGTCTAATGTCCATGGCGATAGGGGAAGCCATAATTGAGTTCTTGTGGATTTGAATTATGCTCTGGGGAGTTTTATCAGAGGTTTTGAGACTTTTCAAAGGGTTTAGGCAAGTAGTTTTCTTAAATTGGCAGTATTCTTACTCAATTTTTTAAATCAAAACACTACACAGGCTAAAGGTTTTGAAATTTGTAGGGGTAAATGGTAATTCGTGGTGAAATACCTAGAATTGGGTGAATTGGCTCTAAAAATGGTGGTTCATAGTAGCTACAATGGTTGGCGTGGTCTTGGTATGGACTAAAAAGTCAGCTGGGTTGTCTACAACATCTTCTGGAGTGGTCTTGAAAGTTTGGTGGTAAATTTGGCTTTCGTAGGGATTGCAATGATTCACAGATTTTACATAGAGAATACGCGCAGCAAGGGAAAAAGAGGCCTTCATAGCCTTTTATAGAGAAAATAATTAATTCTGGTGGGTTCACTTTCGGATGAACAGTTGATAGCTTTTTGGTTAAGTGCGAGAAGCAGTTTTGGAGGGCCATCGCACTGCTTTTGTGGTGCGCGCAGTACTCGAGAGGGGTAACCCGATGCGATACAACGTTTGACATGTAGCATCTGCAAGGTTAGGGAAAACCACTTCATCGGGTGGTTAACGTTCAGCCATCAGGTGTGACTAATATGGTTGTGCACCATTGGATGAGGGGGGTTGATGATCAATAGTAGTCGGGCAGAAGAGCTGGATGGGGGGAAATGACGGGAGTTGATGGCGGGCCCAGGGATTTAATCATGGTTGTTCAAGATTACTTTAGTGATAAATCAGAGGTTTAAAATGATTGGGCCAAGTTTATGAGGGATTAGGGAGTCAGGTGAGTTTAATACCGATATTAACTTAAGTTTACCAAAATTAGGTAAATAAGTAAGATTGTATCAGGATATGGGTGGTTTATATAGTTTTTATGAAAACTAAGGGTCGGGGGTATTTATATAAGGGAATTAATTTAATACAGGATAATGGGATTTCGAGGAATTTATATAATAAAGTTAGTGATTAATATGAAATTGCGATGGTAGAGTGGGTTTTTCCTTAGTATGAGGGTAAAGTAAACATTTTCTTTCTTAGCTTTATACTTAGGAAAAAAGCTTTTTTGTGGGGTTTTTGTATGAAAGGGTTTTATATTGGGGGGGAGGAGGGGTGGGGGGTATTATTTTTCCTAGGTAAAAGGTGCTTAAACCTTAGGAAAATGAATTTTCTTAGGGTAATGAGGGGAATGGATTTTATGAAGGGGGAATGTGTTTTCATGAAGGGGATTCTAGTACTTGTCCCCCTAAGTCATTAAGCCGAGGGTTTGATCTCTCCATAAGTCAAAGAAATGCTCTGAGCCTTTTTTACTTAAAGGATTCAAGCACTAGAACTTATTTATGGGAAATTAGTAAAGTAAAGGGGTGAAATGAATGAGGGGATGTTAAATAGACCATATTGTGAACCACTGTCTTTGCTTTGTTTACTGCCTATGCATATTTGAAAGATGCATTTAAAACAATGACACAAGTGCCTTTTTGTAATCATATGATATTTTTGTAACCTTTCCACTACTTACCCTACCATTTTTTCTTCACTTTATTTGGGTGCATTTAGGCTAGCAAACCTTTATCAACCTTTTTCTTTTCTTTTACAAAGTAAACTATCTAATTCTATCCTTATATCATCCAAGGGCTCAGATTAAACTAATGAGCTCCTTTTATTTAATCTACCTATCTAATGATCTACTAAGATTACACTGTTTGGTCAGATTTTATTCTCTAACTATAAACAAAAAATTTAAAACATGAAATAGCCAAGTTTAAACAATTTGACTATCATGGATGGCATGAGTAACAAGCTGCACATAATCATTTATTGTGCATAAAAGTAAATAGTAGTGGCATTTTGACTTTCTCACTTTCATGGTCTCTTTTTATCTTTTGGGGTTCATATATTTTCATTTTTTTGACCTTTTCTTATTCTTTTTGTCCTTTGATTGTTCTTTTAGGACATACCCTCTTTACATTTTTTAATTTTTTAATATGGAAAACATTTGTAGAAACAAAAGGTATGTACAATATTAAAAGGCTTCACTTTAGTTATTCAAAATTATGACTCCTATTGGCATAGGAACCTAACAGTGGATCCACTTGGGGATGGCATTTTCTAGTGAAATTTCAAGAACTTTGTAGATTAGTAGCCCCTGAATCGTTGTTGATGTTACCTTGCAAAATGTTTCTCTATGCTTCTGCATTATTAATGCTTATGAAAGCAAATTGTTCAAAGCATAGGGCCTTCTCTTCAGGTTTCAACTTCAAAAATCACCATCCAATCAAATCTAGACTTTTGAAAATAAAATATGCTCTAATGTAAAATGAAAATTAGTAACAAGGTTCAAAATAGTGTTTTAGCATTCGACCATTCACTAGCCCACCTTCTGCTTCTGTACCATCCATTTCTCTTAGGAAGAAAGCATTATTACCTCTGAATCCTAAATGACATATGGGCCTTTCCATAGGAAATCAAATTTCCCATGTTTACCTTTGTCTTCCCTTCTTGAATCCCACTTGAGTACTTTGTCACCAAGGTAGAAATATTCATCTTTGGTTCTCTTATCAAAAATCTTTTTAATCCTTTCCTGCAAAACTTGAGACTTGATATAGACCTCTTCCCTAGTTTGTTGAAGATGAATTGTTTGGTTGACTCTTCTTTGGATATTATTTGGTTCAACCTAAAATTCTTGAAGCAAATTTATAACTGGTGTTCCCAATGAAGATGGAAAAATAATTTCCATCCCATAAACTAATTGATAAGGAGAAGTACCAATTGATTTCTTTGTGGTTAGTCTATTTGCCCATAAGGCATTGACTAGTTTTTTATTCCATGTTTTCCTATTGTCCTCTAGTATCCTCTTGATGATGTTTACCAGGCTTTTGTTTGAGGATTCTACCAGTCCATTTCCTTGAGGGTAATAGGTTATGGAATGGCCCAGGGTTATATGATACTTGTTGCAGAAATCTATCATTCTTTTGGATTTAAAGGATGCTAAATTATCAATAATGAGATTAGTTGGACATCCAAATCTTGATATAATATTGGTTTCAAGGAAGGTTATGATAACAGTGTATGTCGCTTGACATGAAGGTATGGTCTCTATCCATTTTGTGAAGTAGTCTGTGGCTGTGAGGATCCATTTGTGTTGGATAGAGAGGGTGGGTGAATTTTGCCAATGAAGTCTAAACCCCATTGTTGAAAAGTTATTTCAGCAGAGATTGGCTTGAGGGGAAAAAGTAAAAGATTTTTCTTTCCCTCAAAAATTTGACATTTGTGACAGGAGGTCACATATTTCTTGACATCAAAAAACAAGGTAGGCCAGTAGAAACTCTTAAGCCTAATACTTAGCCTTGTGCGGAAACAATGATGTATTTTGTTCTTGAAGTTATGATAATGTAATGTATTTTTTGACCAAAAAAAATATAAAACAAATATCCATCATCATTCATTCAAATTTGAGGTCCTCATACCCAAGTGTGCACTTGCATTAAAAATATATTATAAAGGAGCTCAACAATTGCACACACAATACACCTATTCACTCCTCCTTATATAGGCATGTGATCCAACTTTTACCAAAGGAAAAAACAATGGATCTCCTAATACGAAAGATAGGAAAGTATGATGATAATATTGACCAAATCAATCCATTCATGCACACATAAATCTATGGGAAAAATCGTGGTTGTGTGCCTAATTTTTAATTTTTCCAAATTACAGGGTTGGACACACCCACAATATATAGTGTTATCAACTATGGACACTCCCACAAGACATCCTTTGTTTGGTTGGAGCCCTTTGGCAGCGTCCACAAGCTAGCCTCCATGCAGTTGGGGTAGAGAATAAGAGAAAGACACCACCTTCTCAGACCAAAACCTTCCCAACTTTGTCCTCCTACTCAATAACACTTGATCAAGCCTTGTATCACCTTGCATTCCTCATTCATACCAACCTTTTATATCAATTGACATAAATCATACCATCCTTGTACTAGACAATCGCTAAACATTAAGCAATTCTCCATGTAGACATATTGATAGGAAATCAACCATACAATGCACACCAATCCATATAATCCATATATCATATGAAGGCATATTAATACTATACTAACCATACTATGATAGTAGACATGACCATCCATGGAGACATATAACCAACTGAACAAGTAAATCATCCCTATGAGAGTTGACACATTCGTCAATGTTTCCATCAAGGACAACACTGGAGCCATAATGCCAACAATCTCCCCCAAAGACAAATACATGCCCACATCACATATAGTATAGCTCCCCTCACTCTCCCCTTGGGACTACAGGGAGGGGAAATTTTACTTACAATACACACCCTATGATTGAGACCCTATGCATACATACCCCTCCCCATTCTCCATACAACGCAAAGGAAAGCTAGGGTCTAACCTCTTGGACTTGGTGGCAGCCTTCTACAAAACACCAAGTCTCTCTCCCCCTTTAAAATCAAGTGGAAAGGGCTGTAGAAGGACTCCCCCTGTCATATGCAACATTATAAGTCTAAATTAAGGAATTCAACTGAACATGCCCTCCCTAAGCATATACAAGGATTAATGAAGCAAGCATAAATACATTCATAAGCATGATTAACATAACTAATAATCTCCCAAGGAAATATGAACATTCATCCATCAATAAGTAATATCATGATATCCATCAATAGGAGCATGTGAAGCATATTAACCAACCATTAACCATGTTTTGAAATTATAAATTAACCGCGTCAATGAATACTAACATCAATAACTAGAAGCAACCCATTTTTCAATCATCATTAAGGGATGCAAGAAGACCAATAAACAACAATAATTAACTATGACATCAATACAAGAATACTAACAAAAACAATAACCATTCATCATCGTGAACCAATAATGAACCATTGGAAGCATAGGAGTTGTTCCCCCTAAACCTATGCCAATCAATACTGATCACAATTGTCGTAAATATCAACATTCATCACCATAATGCCAACAATGAACTATTGGAAGCATAAGTGATGCTCCCATGAAATTGTCATATCTCATCATGTACATCACATATGCAACATTAGTATCATAAATCATTATTAATAAGATCAACACATGAAATCATTATAAATGTTAAGCTCCCCGTAAGATCGTGCACCACTGATCATGTGGAACTGATTTCTCCATGCACTCCTACAGTCCTTTAAGAAATAGCTTCAAATATAACAAACTATAGTGGGGACCATTTTCCTTTATTCTAGATCTTAAGAAGAGGATCTAGACCTCCTCCTTTTGCATGGATTCCTCTTTAGTACATAACATTTATTTGAATTTCAAAATCCTTTTGTTATGACCTCTCTAGTGTCTTCTTCTATAATCCTGCATCTTGTTGATATAAAGATAATTACATTCCCTTTATTAGCTATTTGGCCTACACTTAGAATGTTTTAGTTGATCTCTTTGACCAATAATACAATAACTTCTCCTCTATTCTTAACATCAAGATTATCATTACCCATGCCTAGAACCTTTGCTGATGAACCATTTCCAAGAAAAATTTTACCACTTGTGTTTTTCTTATAAGAGAGATTTTTAATTATTTATTTTCAAACATGTGATGAGATCATATGTTGTCAATGTACCATTGGTCCTCTTCTTCAAATGCACATAGAGCAAGGCCACACCTTACTTGTTCTTCTTCTTTCTTCTTAGTATGAGGAGTGTTGGTGGATGCAATAATGTTATTATCTTTTTGCATGCTTTATTGTTTGTATGAATTCATTGTCTTATTCATGCATTTTTTTACCACATTTCCAAAGTTGTTACACATATAACACCTTACATGACCAAAAAAGGAAGTAACAGAATCATAATATTTCTGCTTCATATTTATTTTATTGCAATCAGTAGCTTTGCGACAAAACATATTGCATGTAAAACAATATCCTTTGAAGAAACCTAAGTACCTGGGAGCTGATGATCTTCCTGTGAATTTTCTTCTACAATTGGCTGCAATGTGTCCATAATTATGAAAAATAAAAAATTCAACATCATTGATCAAAGGTGAGAATCAATTGTTCATATTACTCAGAACAAATGACTTCTTTTGAAAATTCACTTTCCTTGGTTGTTGGTCTAGTTGGCTTCCTAACTCTTTACTAGGATTCTTAAAATTTTCTTTGTTATCCTCATAATTGGTTTCATAGGATTGTGAACTGGATTCTCCTTTTACAATTTCATGATAGCCAATACCAAACTTAATGGAGGGGGGGCTTTGACTATTAAGTAGATTATCCAATATCTTAGAACTATCTTGAAATTTCAATTGCTTACTTTTTAAGCTAATTTTCCTTCTAACATGCTTACCCTAGCTTCGTTTCCACCATTAGTCTTTTCCAGTTGAGTTCTCAATTTGATGATCTCCTTTTTAAGCTCATTTTATTGTTCTTGAAGTATCTCCTCATATTGTTTGTTTGGATTTTAAGGAAAATATTTCAGATAGATGATTTCTGCTTTAAGTCCTTCATGGTAATTGATTCTTTCTTTAGTTTTTTTAGAGTTGTTGCATCTTTTTTAGTTTTTGTTTCCTCCTCTAGTTGGGATGTTTTCTTTATGAATCTACTTCATCCTCTAGTCTTTGACATTGGTCTTCTTTTTCTTTATACTACTTCATCATCCCTTACTCAATTCAACTTCCTTTTTCCAACTAAGTCTTTAATATGATAATTTCTTCTTTGTAGGAACTCTCCTTATCATCAAAAAGTTGTAGTAACTTTTGATGGTCTCTATTCTCAACTGTGAGCCTTTTAATATTTGATTTTAGGGCCACTATTTTTGAATCTAGTTTCTTTGTAGATCGATTACTCTCATTTCTACCCAAGATATCAATTTCAATTGATTCACTATCATCATCACTGTGTGAGCAAGAAAATCAACAACCTTTTATACAATGATCATCACATTTACATTTGAAAAAAAATTAGAAACTCATAATTCCTTGTCATTATCTTCAGTCTCTTCTTCATTCTTGATCAACATAAAACAAGGTGCTCCTGAATCTGAATATTTTTTGACATCTTTCAATATATTTTGTCCTAGATCTACGAATGCATATATTGCCACGACATCTGATAACTCATTGTCACTACTTTCCTAGGCTTGACCTCTTCCTTTATGATGCTTTTATTTTTGTGCTTCCTTCCCATTGTATTTGATTCACTCTCAAGCAGTTAATCTCTACTGGAGTCACTTGGCTCTGATACTAGTTATTATAAATACTGGGGGTGGGGTGGTGCAGGGGGGGAGGGGGTTGAATTAGTATTCCATTCCCAATTAAACTTCACTTAACTTATTCTTTCAATTCAATATTGGTTTGTCAAATTATATCATTATCCAAATATTGTGTTATAAATGTGAGCTTATTTAATGAACCATGAAAAACATCAAGAATAAAACATATAAACCATAAAGCACATCAACACATCAAACACATATGAACATTGATATTTTAGGTGGAAACCCAACATGGGAGAAAACCACCACTACTGTCAATTTGTCTTCTTTTTCTTATAAAGAAATATTCTTACAGTTTTGTACTGACATAGACTCTTGCCAAAACGTAGGCACCCACCTATAGGAGGTTATAACCTCCACGCATTCTCCAACACCCATGTAAAACCCTAGCTATAATGTCCCACGTCATATAACTAAGAAAACTTTCACAATCCCTATTAAGCCAAATAACTTATCAAACCAATAAACCACACCAAGTCACAACTCTAACTGTCAGTTACTAAGACTTCTCATCATACACTAGCTATCGAAGATTGTTAAATACCATGCCGAGGTCAATACCCAAGTCAAGCATATCTCATGTTCATCATGCTTCATAACTATATTAGTCATAGATTTATGTAAAAAAATAGAACTACCAAATATCACAGTCAAGTTCCTTAGTCCAAATTCCCAAATAGAGCTCACACTAAAGCACCAAGTTACAACCTGTCAAGCTAATGTACAAATACTTTTCTCCAAATATCACTGCAAAGTAGTAAGTTCATCCTACTAGATAAGATCAAGCAACAACATAATATATATTTCAAATTTATGAGGATCAATTAACTTTAAAACCCTTCTTTTCATATACTAAGTTTGTCATCAAATAAATTCTCCAAGCCATCATCATATTCACAATACTAACATATCAAGGTTCCATGCTTATAAGATATTAAAGTAGCATCATTAATATTGTCATAGTAGTCTCTGAAATGATATAGCCAAGGACAAGAGTAATATCATGCATATTATTCTCGAATATCTATTCAAAATGCCAATCTAGGACTAATTTATTACATACACAATTCTAGATGTAATCTCACATAAGAAAAATAATTCACACAATATTTCACTATCTTGAATACCAAGTTCATTGCAAACCTTGTCAAGAAACCAAAGCGGTCCCTACAAGAATCAATCAACTCAAGCATAGAGTAGTAAAGGTAGATCCAATAGATCATTGTCATTTCACATTCCCTATATATATGTGTGTGTGAGCAAAATCAAGTATATAACAGTTATAATAATATTCTTCAAAGTATAGGCCAAAAAAATTTACTGACATCAGGCTAAATTCTGATCTCTTCAAGAAATAAGCATCATAGGTAGGGACAATCAACCATATTAGTCAAAAGAAACCTCTGCATACATATCATAAATTCATCATGTTTGTCCTACGTGTTCTATTGACGTTCAAAACATAACATAAGAAATAAGCATAGAACCATAGAAGCTTCAACCGATTCAATCACACTTAGATCACTACACTGCCAGATCTAGAAAAAGAAATCAATACCAGCGATCTCTGCAAGAATCAGTCTACTTTATCCAAGCTCATATACAAAATATATTCATTTTCACTCCAATAAGGAAATACATGAAAAAATAAAATTTGTCATGCTATTATAGTAGGATATTCTCCGTGAGCATAATATACATCTCTACATATTATGATGGATCTGAGAATATACTAAATTATGTCAACAAGTAGAGGGAAGATCATAAAAACTTATGAATTCAATATGAAAAACAAATCATGGCAAAAACAAACATTTCTCTGTCCCAAATCATAGGTTTCTATTGCTACAATAGAAAATATTTAGTTATGAATCTCTAGATAGTATTCATCCTCTTCGACATTCATAGTGTTAGTTTCTTAGTTCTTTTATATATCATTGGTTCTCTAATACATCATTAAAACCTACAACAAAAAATTTCAGACATAGATTAAATAGAAAACAAATATATATCGGAACGAGTCTACTAAAACACAACCAGCTCCAGAGCCCTCCTTTGTTTTGGATCCGTCAAAGTACATGGTCCACATATCAGTTGTACAGGGACCTCTTACTGCACTAGTACTACTACTAGTACTATTACTACTACTTACTGTACAAGTTTAATTTTTGCCAGTTGAACATGGAAGAAGGTTCAACTTTGTGTCTGGTGGGACTGGGGATGGCTCTGCAAGATAACACCCCAATTGTGTCTCTAGAAAATAATTTCCGGAAACAAGCTCCACGAAAGCCAATGGCTCATTATGTCCATTCAAGGGAGTTACATTGTGATTCATGCATATGTCTGACAGTACTTGGATCTAGATGTTCCCACCCTTATATGGAAGCCATAAGTGTGACCAGTCAGTGGAAAAGTATCCTTGTAGCTTGTGTAACATCCTTGGTGAAAATCCTATGTAAAAATATATAAGACCACGATTGATGGGACACGTATTCCAAGCTGAATGGTGGGAAAGACATCCTAGTGTGGGTGTTCATTTGTTTTTATATGGCTAAGGAAATTAGCAAAGGCAATGGCTAAAGATTTGGAAAGGTAAAATGGAATTTTTGGCACATTTATTTATGAAAATAATGGAAATTAGGAGAAAAGGAAGGTGAAAGGTCACAAGTTGCATGTGAGGAGGAAATTGAAGGAAAATGATGGAAAATGAAGAAAATAGAGGCCACATTGATAAAAAGGCTTCCGAGGATTCGTTGCATGCTTGATTAGTTAAGTTTTGGAGCTCTCTTCTATTCTCTCTTTCTCTCTTTCTCTCTTTCTCTTGGACACTTAGAGTTTTCTTGGACCCCAAGAGGAAGCAAAGATTAGGCAGGGAAAGGCAAGATCAAGTAGCTACAATAGGCTTCATTGTAGGTATCAACTTTCATGTGTATTTTCCTTTCTATATTTGACATGCATGGCATTACATGTGGTTCTTTTCTATCATTTCATGGGTTTTGGTAGGTGGGTGACAATGTTCTTCATCCTAGCCTTGCCATTTCCTAATCGCTTTTATGAGATGGGTTTATCATATTCAGTTAATGTGGGATGGCAAGATGGATTCGAAGTTGAGTGGGGTGGATCTTCAAACTGAAAAACACATGGCCTAGTGGTCCTTGAACTAGATTGTGGATCATGATAAAGCCACTAGCCTAGTAACCACTGAACTAGATTGTGGGTTGCGGTAATGCTAGATTGTGTGGCTTAATGTGCGTAGGAATCCTTGCCAGTGAATGGTAGGATATATGGTAAAACGAAATGGTGGATTTCTCTCCATTGGGCTCAGTAGTTGCGATATGGGATGTATGGTAAATCCTGGAGAGTGTTTCTCGGTCTAGGGACTAGTGATCCCTGGATCAAATTGTGGATTATGGTAAAGCTTGAGAGACTAGGAGGCACTTAAATTCCTCATGGTGTAGGCAAAGAACTCTGGCAACATCCATGCTTGTTGGTGTTTTTCTGGTGTGTTCTATGAATCCCACATTCATGCTTGGAATATGGAACGGTGGTGAAGAGGGACTTGGCTAATCCAATCTATGGTCGGGTGGAATGTGGTCGTCCAATCTCTAGTTGGTTTATTGTATTCATTAATGAGAAATTCATTCCCATGATTTTCATGTGTAAATGTACTAATGTATATGTGGATTTTATGGCTGATATATTTATGGTATTTTTGTCCCTATTATGTTGGTTATATGTATGTTTTATGACAACAACTATGTATGGATCTCAACATGTTTTTACTTGTATGTGAATGGATAATGTATCTATGGCCTAATAGATGATAATGCAACAAATGACATGAGGGAACAAATGTTCATAGCGATTCTTAGATAAGTATGAGATCCCTACACTTAATTTTGTTGTTTACACCTGTAGGCTACATGTTGATGATATGTTTGATGAAATTCTTGTCATGGCTAGTAGGGATATGCTTAAGGTATTTTTCAAATTATTGCTTTGGCATCATTGTTTTCAAGTTATTTTACTAATCTTAAGTTATCACTCCATTTTGGGCAGTGACTTGGGCTCTGGGCCTAAATAAGTGGCTTAAATCCTGAGGTCGCTAGCACAAAACTGGAAAATTGAGTAATGGATGCTGGCACATAAGCATATGAGAGTGATTTTGGGGTTTTGGATGTTGTCATGCCTATAGAATGAGGGCGATTGAGGCCTAATATGGTCAAAACTTCAGTAGGACCCAAGGGAAAGCTGTCTGAAGTGTTGGATTGGTTTCCGTGGTTCCTGAAGCTGATGTTGGATGATTGTGTGTGATGTATCTATCAATTCCACTTCTTTAAGGTCACATAGGAGGTCGAATCCAATCATAGTAGCCTCTCATCCCATGTTTACCCTGGTTGGCTAGTTACTTAGGTATATTTGGGAGGAGGGTGTTACACAGTGGTATTAGAGTGTGATTGCGCTCTCCTTGGGTTGTGTGTTGATCATGCTATCATGTTGGTTGCATATGTGTTCCTTATGCATGTAGTACATGTTCTTATTGCATATGCATGGTGTTGATCATGGTTGTAGTGATGTTTCCATGTGAAGGTTGAAGGTGTTTTCGTGGAGTATGTCTTCATGTGTGTATCATTGATTATGCATTGTTATGCACGCCAATGTTCACATATTATCAAGTGCACATGATATGGTTGTTGTTGTCATGGTTTGTGTAGGTTATGTTATCAATCAGTATTTTTCCCTAGAAGTTATTAGAAGAAGGAAAAGACTGAGGTAACTACAAACCAATCTTTTAAGTATAGGCTCTAGCCAACCTATGACTCACAGAGGGCTCTCTCTATATAATTTAGCTTTATTTGCTGAGATTTTAGGATAGTTATTAAAGTTCATGGGGTTTAGATTTGTATTGGAAGTTTGATGGTGGAATCCTTACATAGATGGATATAATGATGTCTCTAGCTATTGGGCGATGGAGTCAAAGAAGGGCAGCAAAACTGGATTAAATCATTAAAGGGAGTGTTCAATGGGCAAGCTAGTAGAGTGAAACACATGTTTTTACGTCAAATGGGTGAAATGATCTTTAACCATGGTGAGAGAGCACTTAAGAATCCTCAAAGCAGGATTGAAAGGAGGAACATGGGATGATCATGAGCAAAAGGTAGTTAAGAATCCTTTACTATAGACCAGAGGGAAACTACCTGAACTAAGGAGCAATCAAGAATTCCTTAACTTAGATAATTTTAGCAAAAGACATACAAAATTCCTAATAGTCAAAACAGAGTGCAGTGAAGCAAGTTCTGAGATATTATTCCATATTAAAGCATTTAGATTCCAAATACGTTTAATATTATGGAAAAAACTTTTAAAGGAAACTGACAGCATAAAAGAAGATACTTGTTTGTATTTTGCACTACACATGAATCTAGTGAAATGTCTTTGCTTTATTCAATAATGTAGCTTGCTGGTCCAATAATGATACAATGGCTTACAGTCTTTGATCAAGAAAAACTATAGAAGTGTCTAAGAATCTACACTACATACTTCGAATTTTGAAGTATTTATACAAAAAATCATTACAAAATATCTCAAACAACTTGAGATTTAATCTAGGAAATATAAATATATTCTTGCAAGAAGATAGAGACAACTAATGAATGGTTTCCTGTTGTCCCTTTTATTATGGTTGTGCAGGCCTTTATTGTTGAAGCGTAGCCCTTTATGCTGGCTTGCAGTTGTGGAGTTTCCTGCTAGAGTCTTCTTTACTTTCATCTTTCAACTGCTACTCTTTAACTCTGATACTCTTTGACCCTGCTGCCTTGTTTTCACCTATTTTACCTAGCCACCTTCATTTTTACAATTTAATAACTTTCTGCTGTAAATTATCACAGTAAATCTATCATTTTCTAATTTCACATTCACCATTCTCCTATAGATTTCATCAACCTCAGTATACTTTGCAAAATTTGGCTTGGTGAGGAACAAATGTTTCACCTCATGCTCAAGGAAAAACAAGTTTTCAAAGGTGTCATATAACACTTTGCCTGTTGGCAAGGCATTTATGGATGAAGAACTGGCTTGTTCCTTAGCCAATTTTCTAAGTCTATCACCATAGTCCAGTTGTGTCATGAGTTTTTCATCGATGACCATAGGACTGGGCAAACCTTTCTCCCTCAAAATCTGGAATTTAGCCATGAACTTGTCAATGGCTACCTGCATATTGTGGCACTTTTCTTCCAAATTAAGCATAAGGTTCCTTTTGGAAAGGACCTTCCTTATTTATAAAATACTAGTAGTTCTATATTCTATATTTAGCTCTTGGAAATCATATTTGTTCCTGTTGTTGAGGAAGTGGATGAGTCTATTTGCATCCTTTGGATTATTTTCTAACTCTTCCTTCGCTTTCTAGATAGCTTCTGTAGCTATCTTTAACAACTCTGTTTTTTCAAAAATTACTTGGATTGATGGCCAAATATCATTAAAAGTGTCAATGATATTGGCCCACAACATTTCTTTGGTTTGTCCAAGTGGTTTCTCTAGTGTTAAATCCTTCTCTAGGATTTTGATCCTCTCACCCATTCTCTGGGCCCTTTGTGTTTCTTCTTTCTACTTCAATTTGGCAAGTTTGCAATATTTTTCCAAACTTGCAAGATTTTCTCTTAACTTGTTCATTTCAGTAGCCTGGATAGACATCTCTTCCATGGCTTTGACAAGTTCTGCTACTTTCTCTCCTGATGCACCTGCTGCTGATGTAGACTTTGTGGTTGCTGAAAAGGCTATTGAAAGTGGAGCTGTAGGTGCCAAAGATGTTACTAGTGTGGCTGGAACTATTGTGGAGACTATGGGGATAACATTTGTTGAAGAGGTGGCCACATCCGCCTATTTTAATTGGATCAAAGCATCCAATTCCTTTTTAGTCTCTTTAAGTTGGTCATTCAATTTCAAGACCAAGTCCATTATTTCTTCATGCCCCTGCTGGGATTCTAGGACTTCTAGTGTTTGTGGATGTTGTAGGTGAGGTACTTTTAGTTGTTTCTTTAATGTAGCTATGTCATCATTCGTATTTTTGATAAGCTATTTAGTAGCTTTTATATCCTTGGGATCGTGTCCCAACTCAATTACTAAGTGCTCTAAGGACTTGATCCTTGTGTCCTTGACCTGTGAGGAGGCCTTCTCCAATTGGAATTGTGCTGAAATGTTGTTCAGGGAGTTCTGTAGCTGATGGGAAGCTATGGATTTACTTGTTAGGGTGGTGTATATCATCTCTCCAGCCTATTTGTGTAGCTCAATCTGGTCTATAGGATGAATATCCCTTGCCAACACTTCGAAATCTACCCTTTTGAAATCTAATGTTGTCTTTGGTTGCTAGGTTGTAGGCTTCACAAAGGTTATCTGCATCTTCCCCTCTTTAATTTAAAGGCTGACATTAGCCTTGTTTGATTGGTAGGAGTTAGCTTCAGATATTGTGCATATGTTTGGGCCTTAAGCCTCTCATTTCTAGCCTTGATTTCTTTATAACTTTCCTTGATATCTTGGTCTTTGTCAGCTTCTGAAAGAAGACACTTCAACACTAAGTTGCCTTTCCAACATTTGAGTTTCTGATTTGGAAGGCTCTTAGATGCCTCCAGATGGAGTGGCAGGCCCACTTCTTTAGATTCCTGTGTTAGTGACCTTCGCTGAGTCTTTAATATACTCTTGCTCAGAGGTTGGATTTAGCCTTTGCCTCTTGTTTGATTCTTGCTGCAAATCAGAGGGGGCCATTCCTGAAGTGGAAGGCCCTTCTCTATTTATTTTTGGGATCTTCTCCTCATTTTGAGGAGTCTGCATGACTGGAGGGGTGCTCATAGTAGTCTCTGGTATTTTTGGTACCTGCAGAAAAGATTTATCATCAAGCTGCTTTTCTAAATCAATTAGAGCATTCTCTACATCTACTATGGTGGTGTCCTAGTCTACTAGGGTATCCCCCACCCATTCTGTCTGATTTGCATAATCTTCTATCTCAGGTATGGGATGGTGAATGAAAGGTCCTAGCTTGACCTTTTGTCTCTTATTTTTGATGAATTCCAAAGGATCATACCTCTAGAAAAAACTTCTTTGGAACTTCATATTCTGTAATATCAGGTCTGCCTCTTGGCCAGCGTCTCTAGAGCTGCATATGAAGGGGCCTAGTTGGTATTTATTTTGAAATTGGCCTTTTTCTTGGCATTGATGAAGTTTACTTCATCTGCATTGATAATTTTCCTATAGTATTCTAATGAAAACAACCTCAATGGGAGGTATCTTGGTAGCTTGTATGGTGCCAGCATGCAAGCATAAATCCTGATTTCTATATGATTCAGGTAAAGGTGCCAGTCACCAACTTTGGTTTTCCTAGAAAATTGAAGGACTCTTTTTATTTCTTGACTATTTCTAGGAGGAGGGTTTCAAGTCAACATTGTCATGACTAGATGTACAAATAAATCAATGAAATCAGAGTAAGAGTATGGAGACTGTAATTGAAGGATCAGTGGGGTCCAAAAAACAACTGACATGGGCTGACCCTTGGTGTTCAACTTTTGTAGGGTGAATGGGAACTTCTCTCATTGATAATATAAGAACATATGGTATAAAACTGAGGAGTACTTAAAAACCCTTTCATTTTTCATTCTAAGGAATTGCTCATGCATCTTATTAGCTATATATTGGGCACAATCATAAATGATAGCAGGAGGTTGCCCGTGAGTGTAGATAGACATTAAGACAAGGATTATTTCATCAATGTACTCATTGGTGGAGTAACCCAAAACAGAAGATATCATGGCCACAATATTCTGGCCCGATGGAGAGAAACTGACTGATACATATAGAGGGGAGTCCTTAGGGATGTGTTTCTCTTCTCTGATGAAGGTTTGGAATAGTTGGGCCAACTTTGCAGAGCTCATTTTGGGATATAAGTCCAACCAGTCTCTAATTGAGAGTGGGGTTAGGCTTGGTCCTAGTTGGAGCTGCATCATTTCATTTATAAACTCAGCAGTGATGGTTAAAAGGACCTTCTGGTCATGAGACATGAGAGTTTTCTGACTGGGGACGTAGCAAGCATAGCACATATGCACAATTTTAGGAAAAATGTGGACTTCGGGGAACTGGTACTTGGGAAAATTTGACTCTTAAAGGCCAATTTCATCAGCATGGTTCAAGAACTTGTCCCTTCTTTGGCAATGTACTTTGAACAGGGGTTCTAGGACAATGGTATCTTTTATTTGGAAATCCTTATCTGCCAAAGGAAGGTGGTCTAGGTCTAAATGAGGTGTAGTGATGGGCCTTACGTCCATTGCAATTGGGGCAACCATACTCAATTCTTGTGGATTTGAGAGTGGGGGGTGATTTAGAGTTTTTAGGGCAACAAATATTTTGCAGTGGTTTATGGCTCACAGTGTTAAAATTTAAATAAATTTGATATGTTTACTTAATTAACAGTATCAAAGAGGGTGAATTTACTTGGAATTTGACAATGGAGCTATAATTCCACAGTTAAATACTTGGAATTGGGTGGAATTGACTATAAATGGAGGTTGAAGGTGGCTATAGAGGTACATATGGTTGGTACGAACTGATGAACAAGCTGGGTTGTTTGCAGATCCAATGGAGCAATGGCAGAGGTTTGTGAGAAATTAGGCTATTTGTTGTGGTCGCAATGACTTTCTAAGCTCTCAAAGGCAAGATGCGCGAAAAGAGTGAAAAGAGGGGTAAACGATATTTTATAGGGAAAACAATTAATTTTTGTGAGTTTCACTATTTGATGAATAGTGACAGTTTTCGGTTGGAAGGGGAAAGTGGTTTGAGAGGTCCATCACACCGCTTTTGTGGTGTGGGCAGTATTTGGGAGGGGTTGCCCAATTCCATTCAGTACTTGACACATAGTGTTGCAAGCTAGGGGGAAAACCGCCTTATCGGGCGGGTAAAGGGCGAACGTCGAGTTGGCCTGATATGATTGTGGGGCGTTGGATGTGGAGGGACGATCAATTGTGATCGGGAGATGGGAGTTTCACAGGGGTGAATGATGGGATTTGATGGGAAGCTCAGGGACTTAATCATCAGTGGTATGAGATTAATTTAGAGCTTAATCTCACTGGGTACTTTTTAACACAGGATTAAGGATTGAGGGAAGGTTTTAAAGTTTTTTGTGGGATAAGGGGTAGTAACATAGTTTATAAATAAACTAAGGGGTGGGGATATTTTATATAAGGGGTTAAATATATTTGGGGTAGTGGGTTTATCAAGATTTTTATATATTTAATTAAAAACGTTAATATGAAGTGAAATTAGAGGAAGGCACATTGTGCCTAGGTGTATGAAATGTTGTGTATTTTCCATATACCTAGTACTTTAGGATAATGTATTTGGTGGGGTTTTGTACATAAAACATGTTTATAAAGGGGTTTTATTAGGAAAAATAACTTAACCTTAGAAAAAGGGGTTTTGTTAGGGGGATGAATGAATTATGATGGAATTTAACACCTTTCCTTCTTACGTCATCAAGCTGAGGGTTCAGTCCCACCAAAAGTCAGAGAAATACTTTGAGCCTTTTTGACTTAAAAACTATAGGTATTAATATTTTGCTTATGGAAGGGGAGTTAGTGAGTGTCCTGGGGGTTAAAATGAATGAGGGGATGTTAAGTAAACTAAATTGTGAACCATTGCTTTTTTTTTGTTTACCACTTATGCATATTTAAATGAAGCATTTGGAACAATGACATAAGTACTTTTTGTATAAAATGAAATGATATTTCTACAACCTTTCTACTATTTACCCACTTACTCATCCTACCATTTTTTCTTCACTTTATTTGGGTGCATTTAGTCTAGCAAACCCTTATCAATCTTTTACTTTTCCTCACAAAACAAACTATCTAATTCTAACCTTATATCCTCCAAGCGCTCAGATTAAATTAATGAGCTCCTTTTATTCACTCTACCTATCTAATGATCTGCCAAGATTACACTATTTGGTTAGATTTATTCACTACCTATAAACATAAAATTCAAAGCATGAAAATGCCAAGTTTAAACAGTTTTACTATCATGGATTGTGGCATAAGTAACAAGCTGCACACAATCATTTATTATGAATAAAAATTAAATAGTAGTGGCATTTTGACTTGCACACCTTCATGGCCTATTTTTGTCTATTGGGGTTCATATATTTCATTTTTTCGACCTATTTTCATCCTTTTTGTCCTTTGATTATTCTTTTAGGACATACCCTCTTTACATTTTTTAATTTTTTAATATGGAAAACATTTGCAGAAAGCAAAGGTATGTACAATATTAGAAGGCTTAATATTAGTCAATAAAAATTATGGCTCCTATTGGTACAGGAACCAAATAGTGGCTCCACTTGGGGATGACATTTCCTGGTGAAATGTCAAGAACTTTCTAAATCAGTAGCCTTTCAATTGATGTTGATGTCACCTTGCAAAATTTTCCTCTATGTCTTTGAATTATTGATACTTATGACAGTAAATTTAAAGCATAGGGTCTTCTCTTTGGGCTTCAACTTCAAAAATCACCATCCAATGCACACTAAACTTTTTTGAAGAAAAATGAAATATGTACAATGGGAAGTAAAAAATCAGTAATTAGGTTCAAAATAGTGTTTGAGAATTTGACCATTCATTGGTCCATCTTCTTCTTCTGTACCATCCATTTCTCTTAAGAAGAAAGCATTAATACCTCTTAAAGCATAAATGACATGTGGGCCTTTCCATAGGAAATCAAATTTCCCATGTTTTCCTTTATCTTCCCTCTCTGAATCCCATTTTAAGACTTTGTCACCAAGGTAGAAATCTTCAGTCTTGGTTCTCTTGTCAAAGATCTTTTTAATCCTTTCCTGCACAACCTGAGATTTGATGTATACTTCCTCCCTGGTTTGTTGAAGATGTATTGTTTGATTGATTCTTCTTTGGATACTATTTGGTTCAACCTGCAACTCTTGAAGCAACTTCATCACTAGTGTTCCCAAGGAGGATGGAAAACTAGCTTCCATCCCATAAACTAGTTGGTAGGGAGAGGTACCAATTGATTTTTTAGTGGTTAGTGTGTTTTCCCATAAGGCATTGAATAACTTTGTATTCCATGTTTTATTATTATCCTCTAACAATTTTTTAATGATGTTCGCAGACTTTTGTTTGAGGATTCTTCAAGTCCATTTCCTTTAGGATAATAGGTTGTGGAGTGACCCAGGGTTATATGATACTTGTTGCATAAATATATCGTTCTTTTGGATTTAAATGTTGTTGCATTATCGGTAATGAGCTTAGTTGGACATCCAAATCTTGATAGAATGTTGGTTTCAAGGAAGGTTATGCTAATAATGTCAGTGGGTTGCCTTGAAGCTTTGACCTCTATCCATTTGGTGAAATAATATGTGGCAGTGAGGATCCATTTGTGTTGGGCAGAGGAAGGTGGGTGAATTTGACCAATGAAGTCTAGACCCCATTGTTGAAAAGGTCTTTCAGCAGAGATTAGCTTGAGGGGTAATGGTAGAAGCTTTTTCTTTCCCTAAAAAATTTGACATTTGTGATAGGAGGTCACATGTTTCTTTACATCAGAAAACAAGGTAGTTCAGTAAAAATCGGCTCTAAGAATCTTATCTGCAGTGGTTTTCTAGCAAAGGTGTCCTCCACAGTCACCTACATGAAAGTCTTGCAATAGTTTGTTAGATTCATCTTTTAATAAACAATTGAGAAGAATACCTTCATGATTTCTCCAAAACAAAGCATTGTCTAATATACAAAATTTTAAGGATTTCATCTTTAAAAATTTGCTTTTGGTATTAGATAATTTAGGAGGAGCTTGTAAATTTAGTAAAACATAAATGATATCAGCACACCATGGTGATTCAATAAAGGCCCGACTGATTAGTGGAGTTGTCATCTCCTCTTCATTATCTATTTGTGCAATAAAGTTTATATCCAGTGCTTGATAGTTTGATTCGGCCATGAGCTTAGCTAAACCTTGGCCCTTGATTAACTTAGTTGGTTTGATTTCTATATCATATTCTAAAATAGTAACAATCCATTTTCCCCTCTTTGCATCTAGACGACCCTGAGTTAGGATGTCTTTGACTATTGAATTAGGAACATAGGCTACTATATGAGAATATAAAATGTACGCCCTAAAATCCTTAATAGCTTTGGCCAAAGCAAAAGCTTGTTTTTCCATTATGTTATATTTTAAAGGGGCATCTCTTATGGCTTTTCTAAAGAAAGAAATAGGTTGTTCATAGCCCTGGTCATTTTTCTGCAGTAAAATTGCAGCAATTGTGTGCTCAGAAGCAAAGGAAAATAAGATGAAATCTCTATCAAATTTTGGACTGATCAAAATTGGTGTTCTAGTTAAGGCTAGTTTAATGTCTTCAAAGGATTTCTTAGCCCCAAAAGTCCATTTTATGGTCAAATCTTTTTTCAAGATATTGTTTAGTGATCTAATTAATTCTGCTAGATTAGAAATAAATCTTCTAAGAAAGTTAATTTTCCATAAGAAAGCTTGTAATTCCCTAATGTTCCTTGGATGTTGGATCTGTAATATGGCTTCTATTCTTGAAGGGTCTATTCGAATACCATGTTTTGAAATTATATGACCTAGTAACTTTCCTTCTTCTAACCCAAACAAAGACTTCTTGGGGTTTAAAGAAATTCGATATTTCCTGCATTTAATAAAAACCTTCCTTAGGTGATCCAAATGTTGACTATCATATTTTGTAAACCCAGTAATGTCATCTAGGTATATCACAAGGAAGTCATGAATTTCTTTGGCAAAGGATATATCCATAGCCCTTTGGAAAGTGGCCCCTGCATTCATTAGTCCAAAAGGCATTTTCACATACATGAATGTGCCTGAAGGAGTAGTGAAGGCAGTCTTGGCTTGGTCATCAGAATGAACTAAGATCTGATTGTAACAAGAGAACCCATCCAATAATGAGATTATGGTTGATCCAACTACCCTTTGCAAAATATGATCCATTTTGGGGATAGGGTAATTGTCTTTAAGTGATACTTTGTTGAGGTTCCTAAGATCCACATAGAGTCTGATCTCGCCAGTTCTCTTCCTAGTTGGCACCAGGTTTGAAACCCAATCAGAAAATATGATTGGTGCAATTATCTTAGCATCATACATTGTGTGGATTTCCTTTTCAATCAAAGTTAATAGGACATGATTTATCCTTCTAATTTTTTGTCTAAAAGGTTTTTGATTTTCTTTGATAGGGATTGTGTGTTGTATGATGCTAGTGTCATAGGTTTTGAGGCCATCATAAATCCAAGCAAAGAAATCTTGAAATTCTTTTAATAACTCAATATATTTTATTCTTTTAGTGGGAGGTAATGATCTAGAAAGTTTGATCAATTTTGGATTTTCATCAGTGCCTATATTACACTCCTCCATATTAGATTTCAAAGGTTCCATTTTAGGCTTTCTAGGAACATCATTTGAATCAAACAAATCTTCCAGAGGGGTTAATCCCTTAGGTAAGAAATTGTCTTTGAGATTGATTACTTCAATGTCTTCATTAATTATTTCATCAATCTCAACTTGCTTTAGGTTTTCTACATCTGATTTTGTAAATTTAGTGGGATGAAATCTATCTATTTCTTCACCTTCTATCTCATTTATTTATATTATGTTTTTAATGCTAGGATCTATTGATGTGTCAATATCTATATTGCTATTTACAAATTCTTCTTTTGAAATTAAAAAATTGTTTATTTGTTTGTCATCAGCAAATATTTTCCAGTTCTTCAAATTATTTGGAATTGCTGGTCTGTGCCTAACTTCAGTAGTGTACTGATAATTAGGTTGAAAGGGTAATTTGCAAGTGCTAGCAAACATTGCTAAACTATGAGCTTCCATATTATGTTTTCTAGGAATTACAACAACCTCGGTTTCTAAGAAAGTGTTTAGTATTTCTACAATGGTTCCTCTGTAACAACTTAATCTAGGGTCTTTAGTCATATATACAACATTAATTTGATTTATAACTAATTCAAAGTGTCCCATTACGGAAACTGTTATAGCTCCTAGATTCGTAACTAATTTAAGACCTAAAATTAGTGCTTCATACTCGGCCATATTGTTAGTACATTTAAAATTTAGTTTGTATGCATGGCCTTTTGAGTGATCATTCTCTAGATTGTATATCCAAACACCTGTCCCTACTCCAAACTTATTCAATGATCCATCAAACTCAAGATGCCACAATATCTCATGTTCATAATTAGCATCATTTGTTTCAACCAACTTTTCCTCATCTTGACTACCTTATTTAGTGGAAAGTTCTAAAGTTTTGACAGTTTCCTCTTGTTTTGAAACTACAATTTCTTTTGGTTGTATCACCACTGTCTAAAATAGTTTCTTGTGTTTGACCAGTATTATACAGAATAAAAGAATCAATGTCAGAATGTACAGAGTAGATAGGAAAGTTTTGAGGCCAATCCTATCTACTCACCATGTATTTCAATAAATTTTCACAGTACAGCTTCTTGGGTTGTCCAAAAATAGAAATTGTTGCATATGCCATATCAAGTTGTAAAGATCCCTGAAGTTTGGCTCCCCATGATCTGGAAAACACAATGCCATACTTCGGTGGGATGTCAACAACCACAATATCCATAAGGATGCTCTTGGAAGGATATTGAACTAAGGTAACACATAAGTTTTTAATCAACCCCAAACACTACACTTGACATGAGTCAAATGAAAATAAGTCCTTGTAAGGCCTTGTAATGTCTAGGTTCAATTTTTCCATTACTGACTTGGGCATTAAGTTGTGGGAGGCCCCAGAATCCAACATTGCATTATGAAGAATTTTGTCATGGATGCTAAGGCTAATGTAGAAAGGTGGTATTTCTCCTTCTAGTGGTTTTCCATTAACATCTGGACCAAATATAAGTTCTAGTAGGTCATCAAGCAGGTTAACAAAGTCTTCATTTTCAGCAATGTTCAGGGTTTGGTTTATCTATGTTTTGTAGGTTTCATTCTTGATTAACTTTGTCAAAGGGACTGAAATCTTTAACTTAGCTACCTCTGCTCCCAAATTAAAAGGCAAAGGGGATTTCTCTATTTGAGGGTTTTGAATTTTCATGGCAGGGATTTGAGTGGGATGGTCTTCTTTTCCTTTATCGGGGACCTCTTTTTGTGAATTTTCCAATCTAGTATTTTGAGGTGTGTCCGCTGGATTTTAAGGGGGAATTGAAGTCGAGGGTCGATCATCATAAGGTTGATTAGGGGTTATATCTTCAATGGTAGGGCCAAAAGGATTATGGTTTTGTCTGGGGTGAATTTGGAGGATTTTAGAAACCAAGGCTTCTTTGATTTTCTTGGGTTGATTTAGCACTATTTTCTTGGTCTGGTCAGGGATATCATAATTCTTTTTACTCCTTAGGTTATACTATTTATGCACTTCAAAGATGGCAGAATCATAACCTTGTTTATAATCAAATGATTCTCCAGACTGGATTTACAATTGTGGTAGTATATGTAATTTCTGATCATCTTGGGTCAGAAAAACAACACCTTCATCATCTAATCCCATTGAGTTAATCTGTGTGTCTTGCTCTTGGTCTTCAAGATGGTATGTTTCTACATAATTTTCTTGGAAAGGAGGTCTAATACTCTGATCAGGCCCATTTTTTCCAGTGTTTTGGTTTTGGCTTTGGTTTTGATTTTTCCTAAAGTTTGGGTTTCTAACTGGAGGAGCTTGTTGATTATCCCACTGGGGTTTCCTCTCTATATTCTCCATTCTATCCATTAACTTTTCCATGCCTTTCGCTAAAGTATCTATCTTAATGTCAGAGGGTGAAGGCTCATCTTTAGCTGAGCCTCTTCTTTCATCCTTAACTCTAGTTCTTTTAGCTAATAAATTAGCCTCTACACTTACTGCTACACTTTGCATATCTTCTAGGGTTGGGGAGTTTCTTTCCCTGAGTTGGAATGCCATGTTTGTGTCAAAACCATCAGGGAACTTTATTAATGCTAATTCATGTGGGGGTCTAAGATTAATTAGAATTGCATTGTATATATTGTTAAATCTAGTGCAGTAATCTTGAACAGTCTCATTGGGTCCTCTCCTAATATTTTCATATTCTAAAGGGATCTATAGAGGATTCTTTTTCTTTTCCCATCTATTAAAAAATTGATGCTGCAATACTTCTAAACTATCAATACTATTATCAAGCAGTGATCTAAGCCATCTCCTAACATCACCAACTAAAGTCTGAGCAAATAGTCTCATTTGGACATCCACAATATCAATTTCATGAAATTCAAAGTAGTTTGTCATCTTATTAACATGGTGTTGTGCGATGTAGTGTCCTATGCCATCAATTGAATGATTTTACTCTGGTATTATGTTTTCATGACGCCAAGTGGAGCAGGTAAGACAAGGGGAGCATATCTATTTCCCATGGCTATAAGCTAGGAAGGGCCAAAATGTGCGGTTGAGGCACTAGAAAACAATGTAGTAGTGGAGGATGAACTAGGACTCATGAGTGGTAAATGAGTTGTAGTAGATTGGTAAGGGAGTGAAGGTATGAATGGTGGTGGGGAATGGACTTCAGAATTTGAAGGGAATAATGGTGAACTAAGAGTAGTGGACAATTGTTCAGAAAGATTAGGGATCTTGGTAGTACTAAGGGATGATTGCGGTGAATTCAGAATGTACTCATCAATTGATTTGTTGGCTTTTTGGATTTGAAGGTCTGGAATAAACTCAATATCTAGGATAGTGTCATAAATTTCACTTTCAAACTTTGACTTAAATAATGACAAATAAAATTGCTCATCAAAGGGAAGATCTTCTAAAAACAACCATTCATCAAGGCATGAATTAGCTTTAACTAAGGGTGTGTGACTTGTTGAACTTTCTTTTGTTTTGGATTTTATTGAAATCAGGTTGGGATTATCAAATACTGAGAGAGGGTTTGGATCTGGGTCAGCCCTAATATAATGAGTTCTCCTCGAAGACATAATTTCAAATTTTTTTTTTAATTGTATTCTTTTTGTGAGAAATAACTTCTAATAAATTACTTTAAGAGGCTCAAAATACAGAATTAAAATTTTCTTAAATATTTATCAGGACCGAGGGTTTTCCCAGTATGGTCGCCCCTATGTTATCACTCAACATTTTTTCCCTAGATGTTATCAGAAGAAGGAAAAGACCGAGGTAACTACAAACCAATATTTTAAGTATAGGCTCTAGCCAACCTATGACTTAGAGAGGGCTCTCTCTATATAATTTAGCTTTTTTTGTTGAGATATTGGGCTAGTTCTTAAAGTTCAGGGGGTTTGGATTTGTATTGGAAGTTTGATGGTGGAATCCTTACATAGATGGATAGAATGATGTCTATGGATATTCGGCAATGGAGTCAAAAAAGGGCAGCAGAACTGGGATTAAATCATTAAATGGAGTGTTCAATGGGCAAGCTAGTAGAGTGAAACACAGGTTTTTAGGTTGAATGGGTGAAATGATATTTAGCCAAGGTGAGAGAGCACTTAAGAATCCTCGAATCAGGATTAAAATGAGGAACAAAGGATGATCATGAGCAAAGGTACGTTAAGAATCCTTTACTATAGACCACAGGGAAACTAGCTGAACTAAGGAGCAATCAAGAAACGAGATTTTATTAATATGAGGAAATTTTATAGAGATAGACTCATACTTAGTCTTCCTTCTCAGATTGACTGCTGTAACATTTAACAGATATGTCTTAGCTGAAGCTTAAGAGATCTGTAGGCTACTTGGAATACAAGCAGATTGAGACCAGAAAATAGACTCATATACTAATAAGTGGACTTTCTATATGATTCGGCCACTTTAGGTTCACACCGGCATCAAGCACTGATGCGCAGGCTCCCAAATCACCTAAAGACTTGAGTTCTTCTAGTGTTGCAAGCAGATCAAACTAAATGTCCGCAGATGCAGAGCAAGAGAGATACTCGACACAAACTCACAAAGAATCCAACCTCGCCTTCATCCAAATGAGTCTTACCTTGCAGTTCTTCCAATTTATAGATCTCAAGGGGAACAAACATCTGTGAAGCGTTAATTACAATCTCGTCACTCAAAATTAAAGATGTCTTCTGGATTGAGCATTCTACCAAAAGTAATGCACCTACCAGATTCGGGCATGAGAGGACAATCTCATCTTATCTTGTCCCTTCTCCTTACCGGATAGCCAGTGGCATATGGGGACCAAATCTAGGACACGATAATACATTTGAAAGACATAAAGTAGAGATATGCAAATCTCATTATTGTACATAAATTTTACACAATGGAGGTTCAAGGACAAGTGAACCCATGAAAGTTTGTCCAGCACCAAAGTCAGTTGGAAAGATGACACAATTATAGCACGTAATGTCTAACCTGCGAATGAGAATAATGTTGATATCAGAATTTTTCGATTAGGTGATTTGAAAAGTACTAGACCCTGACTTCTTTTTCATATTCCCAGACCATCGATGGATGGTTGTTCAGAGGCTCAAGAAAGCAGATATCTTCAAAGGGATTTGATTCCGGATTTACTTGTTCATGAAAATCTTCATAATCGGTACTAATAGTAATTATCCTTGCTTTATAATGATTCATGAAAAACCATTTGACGTGACCACACCTTCTGATCCCATTCAAGAAATGAATATATTCAATGTTAGCAATATTCTCTACAATATGTTACAGAATTCCATTCTGATGGGCTCTTGGTTCACTGAATTCGTGGATTTTGAGCAAGTGGAGGGAATATGGCTTGGTTATCAAAGCAGATAACCCATATATTTTCCACCAATCATGAAACCATTCTAGAATAGGTTCCTCTTGTTCCATCCTTTCTACTGTCCATCCTTCATACATGAATGTGAACTGCAAAGAATAAAACAAGTTAGAGGAATAGTTTTGTAAATTCATTCTTGAGTAGAAAGCTTCCCTTTGTCGATCTTTGTCAAAATCATTTATGTGGAGATAATTGTTGAATTTTCTGAATGCAATATGGTAGAAATCTATGCGGTCATCATCATCTTCACCTCTATCCACAATAAAAGTGATGCTTCCTATATGGACCAGATACCTCAGAGCTTCAAAGGCTTCTTGGTTCATCTCATCCTGCATTGTTTCTGTTCAAAGATAGGGGATTCCCAATCTATATCGTATTTCTTTTACAGGGAACCAATCCATGTCATGATCTAATAGTGCAGTGTCAAGATCATAACTGACCCATCCAGTAGGAGTCCCTATCTATACTGAATCCTCATTTCTTCTTATGAAATTTCATGATAGAGCAAGGATAGAATGTTCAGATAAGAATTCTCTACTTAGTATATCTACAAAGATATTCTTATCTCCTGGTATGAATTCAATGTCGAAAGTGTACTGGCTCAATTTCATTACCCATCTTACCATGGCAGCATCTTCGAATTCACACTTTGTATGGCATATTTCAATGCTTGGCAATCTGTTCTTACTATAAACTTTGTATAAATGACAAAGTCTTTAAACTTGGCAATGCCTAAACAGACTGTTCTCAGTTCTTTCTTTAAACTGGACCAGTTTAACTCATTTTTGGCCCAAAGACCTGATGCATACTGGCAAATTTCAAAGTCCTTTTTGTCTTTGGGGTTCTTTTGACATAAAATTGCACCCCAACCAGCCTAGCTTGCATCAATCATGATAATCTTTTCCCATTCTTCTCTAATGGGAGACAGAGGCTGGATGTTTCTGACTCTGTCTTTTATCCTCTTGACTGCTTTTGTGCAGTCATCACTCCACGATATGGGTACCTTCTGGAGTCTTTGATTTAGCAATTTTCTTTCTTGGGCGCAATGCTTAAGGAATTTAGAAATGTAGTTCAAGCTCCCAAGAAATCTCTGCAATTGATTTTTGTCGTTATTTCATCTGGAAAGTGATCAACAAAATTTAAACTTCTCTGGATAACATTATATGAGCCATACTGGATATTATATCCCAAGAAGTCTATCATAGTTCTGAAGAGTTTCATTTTGGATTCTGACAAAACCATTCCCGTTTCCTTAACTCTTCGCAAGAAAATCTTCAAATGTTTAATATGATATGGAATATTATCAGAATGAATCAGCAGATCATCAATATATTTCTTCAGAAAATCATCCATACCTTCAAACGTTTCATGCATGATTCTTTGAAAGGCAAAGGGTGCGTTAATCAAGCCGAAAGGCATGATATTCCATTCATAATGGTCCTCTGGAACTGAAAAAGTTGTCTTCCACTTATCAGCTTCTTTTATGCCAACCTGCCAAAATCCTGACTTAAGGTCAAATTTTGAGAATATCTTTGATTTAGATATTTGAGCAAGTATGGTGGATGGCTTTGGCAATGGATAGGCATCATAATCAAGAATAGAATTTAGAGGCTTATAATTGACAACCAATCTGGGTTTGCCTCTAGCTATTTCTGAGTGTTTGTTAACATAGAAGGCAAAGCAAGCAATAGGACTCTTGCTTTTTCTTATTAAACCTTTCTTTAGAAAATCTCTGATTTCTTCTTTGCACATCTTCATTTGTTCAACATTCATAGCAATTGCTTGGATCTTCTAAGTTTTCCACTAAAATCAGATTTCAAGGGGGGTTCAACTTCATGCTTATGAATATGCCAGAATGCGTTTTGATCATCCGGCAACATTCTTTAAACTAGCAGTGATGTCTGCTATCTCCCTAGCATATTTCCCGTTATCTAGGAGCTCTTCTCTTTTTAGAGATTCCTTCTTAATTTCCATGTTTGCTAATAGGCTTTCCATTCTTTCTATCCTTTTTAGCCTATTTTGTGAGTTGGAATTTATAAATGGAAAAAATATCTCTTCATTATTTAAACTGACTAAATAGCCATACCTTTGAGTAGAAATGTCAAGCTTGGCTCCATACTTATCAAAATTATGAAAAAATGGAGTTCCGAGGTACATGGCACAGTCCATTCCTGGAACTATTGGACATACGAGATGTACTCCAATATTATCAGTCAGAAATACATCTATTTCTGCTTCTGTTCTGGTGATAATATCACCACTGGCTATTGTCACTCTAGGACAGGTAGTTGGTCTTCTCAAGTGTGCATTGACCACTGTATCACTTACAATATTCAATCTAGAACCAGTTTCCATTAAAAATTTCCAATACTCATACGGGTTCCAATCTTAATTTTCATTTTGACGCAATACATAACATCTCTGTTAACTATATTGCACCCCAATCCTATTCTTTCTGTCTCATCTTCTTCTTCATGTATCTGCTTAGAAATTGGAGTTTGATGTAATGTCCAATTATTCAATTTTCCTGAGACTGGAGGATTATGTGAAGTAGAGGCTTCATTAGCATTCATTAGTCTTACTGATAAATCTCTATGATTTTCTACACACAACCTCTTATTTTCTTTAACTGCTTTCCTCAATTATTTCATTGCTTGATGAATGGTAGGCAATGTTTGCGGTAGGTCTTCGTCAAAATCTTCATTTTTGAACTGCCTAGTCAGAGCTTCAATTGAGAATAAAGATGCAAGAGGTACATACCCTTTGTTTGGGGGGTTCTTTGAGCTTAAGGGTACTTATTTCAAATGATCCATTAATAAGGATTTATACATATCTTTGAGTTGAGGATCACTTGTTGCCATCATCTGAGTGAAGAGGTTCTTGTTGGTCTCTTCATAATCTGTCTTCATCATTCTTACTGCATTGCAGCTGCAAACATCTGGGTCACTGCAATTACAGTCTTTACATTCTAAACAATGAGGATGTTTGCATATTTCTTCTTTAGATGATGAGGAATAAACAAAATGCAGAAAATTTAGATTATCTTCGGATTTAGAATTGGAAGATATCAATTCATCACAACTACTTGGAAGATCAAAGAAGTTGATCTTTCCTTTCTTATTTTTGTAGGTTACCTTCTTCTTCTTCAAAGATTCATTTTTCTTATCAGGACAATGGTTTGTTGTGTGTTCCTTCTTATTGCAGTTGTAGCAGATTATTTCTTTTCCTTTTGGAAACATTTTTGTATGCTTGTAAGGTTTTTTCTTGAAATTTTTTCTTTGTGTGATCTTGGAAGGCTATTAATTCTTCTTTGAGTGTTTGTGCCTTCTTCTTCACCCCTCAGAATTTCCAGCTTTCCCTAGATGCCATTGTTTACAGAGTTTCTGGTATCCATGTGGCTTCTTTGGTTTAGTAGCTGCACGGGCAATTTTCATCTGAGAGCATAGCTCAACTATGATAGCTTTGACTGCTTGTCTGATCACTCCAAATTTGTAGTCTCCAACCTTTCTTGGAAGTTTATTTACTATTGCCGAGGAGACCCATTGTGGAAGAGGGGCTACAAAAATTTCCTTCCATTTAGGCTCAAGAATTAAATCTGGAGACAAAGTATGCAACCTATGGAGGAACTCATTAAAATATTCATCAAAATGTTGAATATTATGCAACTTCATGGCTAGTAGAGTGATGGCGGTGATTTCATTGGTTATTTGGGGAAAACCAATGAAGTTTACAGTAATACCATACAGAAGGTGTACTATCATATTGTTGATAGGAAGGTGAGTAACAGGTTCCATGTGAGTAGTACCATCTTCGTTTAGGACCACAGCCTATTCCCAAGAAGGAAGAATGTTTGGTTCTTTAAATGTTTCAGCTTTCAACCAGGCATCAAGAGTGCCTTCAAACCCTCCAATGATCCTTCTTGTAGCATTTATTGGACCAATGTCATCAAAAAGATAGGTTCTGTAACAAACCAACATTGAGTGCAGAACTGACATGACTTCTGCTTCTGTACAGTTATCAATATTCCACGAGTAAGTGGAATTTGCATACCAGTCTTTATGGCATTCATACTTCATTAAGTCGCGACTATCTGGCGCTGGATTCCAAGTAGTGTCCCACTTGGATCTCGAGGAAGTAGGATTAATTTGATTTTCAAGATTTTCATCAGAATCATTAATCCCAAATTTCTCTTTGTCTCTTGCAGAAAAATTACTTATACAAGCTTCAAAATCTTCAAGTTCTAGATTTAGTTCAATATTATGAAGACTTGTATCTACATCATCCTTTTCTTCTGAGGATTGACCAAAGAAAAATTCAAAAACACTTCCTTTGAATTATGTGGTATCCTCTTCTTTAGGGGTTTTCTCTGGTGTCTTTGAAGATGCACCAAAGAAACTAGGATTAGCAAAGAGAGAATAAGGATGTGTGGAAGTAGGGGGTAGAAAGTTTATGACACTGGGAGCTTTAATTAGAGTTTCCACTGATGGTATTATAGAGTATGGGGTTGCATGTTTTAGGCCTGAGAATAGAGTAGCTGATTTGAAGGCCTCTACACTAGGTTTTTTCTTCAATGAATCTATTCCTGTAGAGACAGTCCATACTTGCTTCTTTATTATGTCAAGGCTAGTATTAACCTTAACAAGATCTTTTCCATGAGTGACAGTTGCTTCATGGATTTTATTTTCTGTCTGTAAAGATAACTTATCAAGACTTTGAGCAATGGTTTGATCATTATCATTTAAATTCTTTACACTATCATTCAAACAGACAGTACTGTAGTCCTCTTTTTGTAGAACCCTGCCAAGCATGACTTTCTTCTTTGAACAGGCAGTTTCTACTGAATCAAATTTATTTCTAAGAAATTTTTCCAAACTGGATAGTGCAATATTTGTCCAGCTGGTGGCTGCTACAAATTCTTTAGCAGAAAGAGATGGATCATCGAGATGGGAAGGAAGAAGTTTGTACATTTTCCCATCCTGTTGTTGAATAACAAAATTTTTCCAAGGTGGAAACTTTGTTTCTGTTTCAAAAACAGAACCATCAAGGAGTTCTCATTTATGTTTCTACAGAGTTCCAGTCCTGATCATATTTACATGGAACTACGAGCACAATGTTCTAACCAATTCTTCACCTTTAACTCTTACAACTACCAATGATTTTGGAACATTAGGTTTAGATAGCATGTTTTGGATCTTCGGATGGAAGACTTGGGCTTGCAGAGGTGGAGGAATAACCACACGATTTTTCTCCAATTTTTCTTCTACAAATTTTTCTGGTTCTTTGATCCTTTTTTGTTTGGCTTCATTTCTGAATTGTTTGATCAAATATTCTTCTATTTGGCTTGCAAAAGGATAATACCATTCATAGAATGATATCCATTGATTTTTTGCTTGCATCCAGACTTTCCATTCAGTAGTGTTTTGTTCATTGAAACTTTTTCTATCCTTCTTTTCCAAGAGAAGGATTTCTTGCATGTAGAGATGCTCTTTCTCATGTGTGTAGATGTCCCAGTTGAACATCTTCTTTTTCCAGGCATCTTGTGGATCATAGGGTCCAATACATGTAGAGATGCTCTTTCTCATGTGTGTAGATGTCCCAGTTGAACATCTTCTTTTTCCAGGCATCTTGTGGATCATAGGGTCCAATACCTTTGAAAATCTTTAAAAATGCAATAATCTTTTCATCAGAAGGAATCTCAACAAACTTAGGAATCTTGCCTATTGGGTTTCTTCTATACTCAGGAATGGAAGAAGGACTGACAAAACCAGGACCACGTGATGGAGTCAAGGTAATTGAATCTACAAGAAGTTTTTCATGAGTGTTAAAGAACGAGACATGTTTGTAAATCTCATCAAGAGAGTAATCAGAGGACGGTGCGAACTTTATCATATTTACACGATGATTGTTGGATGATTCTCGATGTGGGGTAGGAGGATCAGAGGAAAACTGATAGAAAGTTTTCGAGCAGTGTGGGTAGTCACAGATAGAACTAAATACAAGGTTTGAACTTGGTTGTGTGAATAATTTCTTAAGTGACTCAAAAACTGATGGGTCAATTACAATTTGTTGTGGCGGCTACGACTGTATAGGATGTAATTGATTTTTCAAAACAGAAGTAAGAATTGTGGTGACAGAAGGTCCACCACGCTGAGCTGACTGATCTCTGTGAAAACGAGTAATGACCTGACCATCTACTTCAGTGATGATAGACTGAGTTGCTGCAATTGGTCTACGAATACGTTTTGACCAATTTGTTACCCAATCACCTAGAGGACAAAGGTCTCACCGAGAAACACAGACTGGTGCGACTGGATTGCAGGCAGAGTCATATTGGATCAAGGTTACTGTTCCAGAGTTTTTATTAGGAGAATGTAAAACAGCTAGTATGGTTGTGTTGTAAAAGTGGACACAAGTAATATAAAAAATTGTCAAATTTTTGGCTTTAGACCAGAAGTCTTCATAACCTTTAGTCTGTACACCTAATGTAAGACATTTTAGGATATGCAGGTCATCAAGCGCAATTGAAAAGTCAGGATATACATCATACTAAACTGGACCATCAGACAGACTGGTCTCAATTCCACCAATGAGTGCCTTCGTAAAAACTGTCCATCGATTATCTAATAAGGCCAAAAATACAAATGCTTGCTGGCCTTTTCTGTGGAGAGCATTGAGGCCTACTCTCACCATCCCCAGATGGATCTATTGGTAGCCATCTTTGAGGGCAGCTTGGATATGGCAGGGTTCAAGGAGCGAGATTGTCATCATGACATTAAGATTCAACTCAGTCTGGACAAATTTTTCTTTTATTTTGATTTGGCTGATCGCTTTTAAATGAAAGGGAGAAAGTCCTCGATAAACATCAGAGGGTGAAACAGGAGGTAATTTCCAATTGACAATGGGGTTTGGTTCTTCTTTATCTATACAAGCAGAATTTCCAGAGGGTTCTTCATGTTAGAGTCGGTCTTGTCAGTCCTCCGTCAGAGATCAAAACTCTTTTTGCATTTCATTTTAGGTGTCTCATTCCGTCATTCATATGCATTCTACTAAGGGCGTGCCATAATATGACGGAAGGGTCTTACCCCTCATGCCTTGCCCTGTTGGCTCTGGTCTATTCATCAAAGTCAATTTTAAAATCATGTACAGTCTTGTTTGGTCTTATGGTCAGCAAGAGTCATTTCAGTCAGTAGGTCTAGGATTAGTCGAATTGGTCTTGAACAATGTCAAATAACGCCCATAGGCCATGAGGATGTCTCCCATAAGTCTTCATTTTAGAATGTCCATTATCAATAAGGCTCGAGAAGGATTCTTCTTCAAAATAGAGTTTTGAAGAAAAAATCGTCACATTTGTTTCTTATGAGAGAATATGTAATTCTTAAGAGCTTTCAAACATGCAATGTTTCAGGCGCGGCCCTAGTCATCCTCAGCCAAGATCACATGCCAAACACCCCTGCAAAAAAGACAGACAGAGATTATTCATCAGATTAAAAATCAAAGTGGAAGCGAAAATAGGGTTTAAGTACAAAGTGCCAAAGTCTACCATATTAGAAACTGGGTTCGTCAAAAGAGAATTCAAAATCCGTTGTTTATATATGATATTTACCACATTCATAAGTCCATATGCACGTCAAACACATCATTGTAGTCAAGACAAATCTTGGATGGAGCGAAATAGTTTTTGAAAGCTGAAACTGTGGGTAAATTTGCCTGCGCAGCGCACTGGACGTTGGTCGCGGCGCATATAGAGTGCGCGGCACATAGAGCCACATTCCACAGTGCAAATTTGGTCGGGCACGGAGCACATGGCGCCCGTGGTGCATGGGGCCTCCTGCGTGGCGAATATAGGTAGAGGCCTGAAAATGGTCAAACTCGCCCAAATTGGAATTGCCTCGTTTCTCTGAGATCATTTTTGCATAAGGGAGAACCCACAGAGAGATTTAATGGAATTCATCATCATTCAACTCGGCTTACTTTGTTTATTCAAAGTTTCAGATAAACATGTACAAATTTTTGGTCAAGCCAACATTCACACTATGAACAAACATTATTTGAATTCGAAATTAAACTTTGAAAGTGTAGCACTGTATTCAGTTCAGGTCACGCCAACGTACTTTATTTCTGCCTGGTTCTGTGTTTTATATATAGTACTCCATTTCTCAAGTGCCCCTTCCTTCTACATCATCACAAGACTCCGACGCTTTCTGAAGAGGATGAATTGAAGGTCCCCTGTGCAGTGTCGAAAGGATTGTCTGCACTCTGCCAGCTATTTGAGATAGAGAGAAGAAATGTGGGCGAAGGGCATCGGATTAGATTGTCCCTGGACTTTATCACCAAGATTATGGAGGACGCAAGGCTTAAAACTGATGAATAGCGCGATGCAGTGAGTCGGGATTCTGCGGATGATGAGCGTGGGCTCTATAACACTCAGGAATTGAAGAAACAACATGAGCAGTTAGTGACATATTCCAGAGTTCAATGCTAGAGTCCAAAGCTGGAAACTATCCAGGAAGAAGAGAATACAATTAATTCTTTTCGCAGTTGTTTTTTCTATCATATATTTTCAAGTGACAATTTAATGGGCACCTTGATATGAACTATCAAGTTAAGAGATTCAAGATTCAAATTTCCAGAATGACTTGGTCTGTGGAAAACAATACTGTCATAAATAAGCCAAGGGTGAAGGTACTGATAATGACTGGTTCAGGGAAAGAAGTTGAAGGTTGAACAACCAAAACAGAAAATTGTGCATGGGCATGCAAAGCAAGGCCACGATGGTAAATAATAGTGTAGACGAGCCTTATGCATGACGATTCGATCGGAACTAAGAAGAATATTTGGCCGTTGTATGTATTGGTGTCAAGCCAAATGGATTCTTCAGAGGATTCTGCTATCTTCCGCGTAAGTCGCACAAGCCTGAAACAAAATTTTTTTTACCACTCCTCACTCAAATTTCGTCTCCTATGTTTTGATGTGAATCTTTAAATTGCTTGTTGGGTTCGTTTGGAAAGAATAGGAGGATTTGTAATGTCAAAATTTCAACCCAGTTTCAAAATCCACTATGGAACAGCAACGATTTCGGCCTTTTCAATCATATGTTGCACAAACATAGTTACAACACCAGCAATATCATGGAATGACAAGGACTGTATCTCCCTAACTTGCTCCAGCATCAAACAGTTGCGCATCTCAATAAGTCGGTTTAGTCGATCAAAATTTTCTAGAGCCTTTTTAAAGTGCTGGTTGAAGGAGCAAGATGATCCATTGTCTCCTGATGTACATACATCATCCAGTATTGTTGAATGGACATCTGGGCTCATCTATGGGAAGGGTGTGGGAACTGTGGCACATTGGACACTGAATATGGAGCAATTCATATAGAGTTGGTTCCTGATTTCCCCCCACGCTCTGTAGCATATATACTTGATCTACTACAATTACACCATTGTGTGGGTTGCTGGATTTTATCGTGTAGAGAAACGAGGAAAGAGTTGGGATATAATTGGAGATCGCCTTTTTCGGTGTCCACCTGGTCTACTGTAGGCCTTGTTGCAAGGCACATTTGAAGCTTGAGGTGCAGATTTTGTAGAGGTTCCCAAGGAAGCTTGTCCAAGTATCAAGAGAGGTTCGGTAGCTTGGATTGATGGTGGGCTTTTTTTCTTCATCAGTCTTGAAAATCATGATGAATGGGATAGAAAATGTATAGTTTTTACTTCAGTTATTCCACAAGATATGTCTATTGTTGAAAAGATTGTTGAACTTCCAACGATATCAACAATATGAAGTGGAATTAAAGTTACTGAGTTAGGAAGGGCCATAATATGCGATTACTTGGAGAAGCTAAACTCCTATCGAATATGTGTCGTTATCTCAATTTAAACCATTTTTATTAAGAATTGGTTTTTATTCAACGGCAAGGGAAGGTGAATAGTTAAAGACCGAATGCCACAAAAACATCGAAATAGGAATAGACAGTCTATTTCTGACTTCAATTACGATTCAGAAGGGATATACAGCTATAGTTGTTGCCTCTACATTAGTTATCATCAGATTTCATATGTAACGCTACCCCTTTTAGAGCAGATGGACAACTCCTTTGCCATCTTCATGATTTTAGTTTGAAACAACTCCCTCATTTTTGGTCGATTTGTTTTCTCATGAAGGAATTTATTTATTGTATTGTAAAACATTTGGAGGGGGGAGAGTTCTAAGAAAAAGTGTGGGAGGAAAAAACCCAACACTATCACTGTACAGTTTTGACAGAGAAATAATTAAATGGTGCAGCTCTGATTTATAAGATTCTTGCAGTATGAGTTTTGGCATGTGTTTTTTTCTCTCTGTTTCATATGTATCCTGTGATGTTTTGCAGTTCATTCATGATCATTTCCAGCTGAATACTTTTAAGTGAGAAAGGTAGAATTTTTTAGTCATTGCATTGCCTTGAGGAAGTGTCCAGTCTTTATGTGTTTTCTTATGCCTAGAAAGGATGCATACATTAATGCCCTTTTTAGCTTTCTTAAACAGTCTTTTCACCCCATTTAAATTCAATTCGATTGCTAAAACCTCATGCTTATCTCGCCTTATGAAATATCCTATGCCTTTGGTTAAATCTCTGCTCATGCTGTCCTTGTCCCATACAGCCCAGCAACTTAGTCATTTAATCAAATATCCCTCATTCATATTCATTTACTAGCCTAAAATCAGTTCCCATTTTAAGTCATCTCGGACTCTATTGATCATTTTATCGAGATAGACTCGGAGAGAGCCCTCTCCTGTTCTTGTAGAGCTAGCTACGAGGCTGAGCTTGGTTTGATGTTGCCTTGAACCTTGCCTTCCTTCAGCCTGAGGCAGATTTGAGCTCTAACATAGTGGCGACCATACTGGGGACAAAATGGTTTGCTTGTAGATTGTCTTGCCCCAGGACATATATCAAGTTCAGATCTGATGGTTGATGGTGGACAATGATTAGATAGAATACGGCTGAAATCATTCACCTGGCGACTCCTTTCACTGAAGAATCCAGCAACCGGTGCTTCATGGTGACTCCACTGCAAAAAGATCAGTAGCTTTGAGATTTTCAAGATGGAACAGGGTGCAAGAAGATACGCTCCCATGAGCCGAGATCATATTCCAGGCTTCCCAAATAAAATTCCGAAGGTAGATTGGTCAAGGAATCTGCCTACGTTTAAAGATGACGGTAAGAAGGACGTTGCTTTACATCTAGTTTGATTTCACATGCATTTTCAAGTTGAAGGTTGATTTTCCTGAAGATTTCTTAATGAAGATACTCCTGGCCACTTTAGAAGGTGAAGCTCAATCTTGGTGTTAGAGTCGGTCTAGTTATCCCTCCATCAGAGATCAAAGCTCTTTTTTGCATTTCATGTTTTAGGTGTCCCACCAGTTTTCATCAGTTGCATTTTGTTAGGCATGCCATAACTCTAATGGAGTGGTCTGTGTCATTCATTCCCCTCGTGCATATTCACTGCTGGTTCAGGTTAAGTCATAAAGCTTCACAAGTCATTTATAGTCATATTTTAAATTTTTAGGTCTAAGTCTAGGGTTTGAGTCAATTTAGTCTTGAAAAGTCTTAGAAGATCAGCAGGCCAGAGGGATGTCTTTGATAAATCATCACTTCAATAATTCTCACCATTGTACAGCTGAATAAGGACTTCTCTTCAAAACTCTGTTTTGAAGACAAGTCGCCACCTCATTTTTGTAAAAAATTGTCAAAATTTTTAGTTCTTCAATTGTTCAAGTGCAGCCCTGGTCTCCTTTG
>APFE030750711.1:3469-19214 GCA_000404065.3 Pinus taeda | reverse complement strand
GGAACTCCTCAATGTGCTCCATTATTGAACCCTTTTGTTTGAGACTTATCAATTGGCTAAAAAAAGTGTTGCTTTTTGTATCCTCATAATGTGCCATCAATTCTTCTGTAAAAATTGCCCAAGTGATAAATTTTCTACGAGAGAAAAGCCATTGATACCATACAAACTGATTTGGTTCCAAATATAAAGTTGCCATACGTACCTTTTGTGTGTTTTACACATTATTGAGATTGAAAAATTGCTCCATCTGTAATATCCATGTTGCAGGATCCTTTCCATCAAACTTCCTCATATCAATTTTTGGAATATGGTGGGTCTTTAATCCCACATTACAGTCTATGAAATCATGATTAACATTTCTTTTGTTTGCATCATGAGTTTCATTTACTACCTTTTCACTATTAGTAAGTATTTCTTGTAGAAAATTTGTCAAATCTATCTTCAAATTTTCCATGTCTGTCTTCAAATCTGCCATGTCTCTCTTCAAATATATCTTCAAATCATCCATATTAGCTTCCATGCCTTTTATCTTAGATTCCACGCCATTTATCTTAGCTTCTGTTAGCTTTTGTGAGAGTGAAATTTGTTGCACTTGGTCTTGTAATTTTGATATATCATGTAGCATTTCTTCCTCTTCTTCATGAGTCATGCTAGAAATTTCAGGTTGCTTACTAGGTGTTTGCATTTTCTTTCCTTGAGGCATCAGTTACCAATAATAATGCTCTACTATGCCCTTTGATGTCCTTCAAAATAAATTTTCAAACCAAGCTTAAGCAAAAACTTAAAAAAATCTACACACCTTTTTTCACTTTGTAGGAGCTCGATATTGCCTCTAATGTGTCTCTGTACTTTCGGATCATCCAGTTCTAAAATTGCAACCTGCAGTAGCCCTTTGTGTCCTTTTTCCAGTGCTACCAGTCTGATCCAAATTGGATTCTCCAAGGAAGAGTTATGCGAAATCTCCCACAGTGACCTGATTATAGACTAGTTCAGTAGAGCGAACTTGTACGATATGCCATGAGTCACTGTTTTGACCTTTGGCTCTAAAAAATATGTACAAGAAACTAAAGTCCGTTCTCTTTCTATAGCTTCTTACGAAATTTCAATCTGATGCTCAGAGAGAAAGTTATGAAGATTTCCCCAGGTCACCTGTTTGGAATGTAATTCAGGAGTTTGCAAAAAGACCAACTTCTTCAGATCATATCTCCACAAATATAGCGCAAAAAGCTCTGAAATTTGGACTCGGGGTTTAGTGCGATTTCTTCTCAAATGGCCTTTTTTATTTTAGCTTCTAAAATGTTGCAGAAAAAATGTTATAGTGAATATGCCACGATGACCTATTTGGAGCAGCGAAACCCTAGAATCCAAAGCTCTGATTCCAAATGTTATGAAACCAGCTCAAAAAATATAGAAAAGATAGATCAACGCCTTAGAGTTCAGCCTCTTCGAGAGGGAAACCTCCTTTACATTAAATGAATGAATAATTGTTGGATGATTCAAATGAAAAAAACCTCCTTTCTATATATAGGAGTCTAAGGAGCCACAATATAACCCAGCCGACCTAACAATAATAATATAAAGCCACAAAAATAACAATAGAGGGATTCTATGGGGCACAGTTATAACAATATGGGGACAATAGGGGCACAACAATATTAATAAGGGATACAACTACAATAGTAATGGGGTAATCACTAGTATTATAGGGACCCAACACCCTCTTTAATGTCAAAGGCTGACATTAGCCTTGTTTGATTGGTAGGAGTCAGCTTCAGATATTACGCATATGTTTGGGCCTTAAGCTTCTTATTTCTAGCCTTGGTTTCTTTATACATTTCCTTGATATCTTGGTCTTTGTTAGCTGGCATTCTGAAAGAGGACACTTCAAAACTGAGTTGCCTTTCCAACCTATGAGTTTGTGACATGGAAGGCTATTGCATGCCTCTAGATGGAGTGGCAGGCCTGCTTCTTTTTGCTCTTGTATTAGTGACCTCAGCTAAGTCTTTAGTATACTCTTGCTCAGAGGTTGGATTTAGCCTTTGCCTCTTGTTTGATTCTTGCTACAAATCAGAGATGGCCATTCCTAAAGTTGAAGGCCCTTCTCTATTTCTTTTTGGAATCTTAACCTCATTCTGAGGAGTTTGCATGACTGGAGGGGTGCTCATAGTAGTCTCTGGTCTTTCTGATACCTATAGAAAAGAGTTGTCATCAAGTTGTTTTTCTAAATCAATTATAGCATTCTCTACATCTACTTTGGCATTGTCCTGGTCTACTAGGGTACCCTCCACCCATTCTGTCTGATTTTCATAAGCTTCTATCTCAGGTATGGGATGGTGAATGAAAGGTCCTAGATTGAGCTTTTGTCTCTTCTTTGTGATGAATTCCAAAGGATCACACCTCGAGACAAAAATTCATTTTGTAAGATCAAGTCTACCTCTTGGCCAATGTCTCTAGAGTTGCATATGAAGGGGCCTAGTTGGTCTTTATTTTGAAATTGGCCTTTTTCTTGGCATTGACAAAGTTTACTTCATCTGCATTGATAATTGGCCTAAAGTATTCTAATGAAAACAACCTCATTGGGAGGTATCTTGGTAGCTTGTATGGTGCCAACATACAACCATAAGTATTGATTTCAGTATGATTCTGGTAAAGGTACCAGTCACCAACTTTGGTTTGCTTAGACAATTGAAGGATTGTTTTTATTTCTAGACTGATTCTATGAGGAGGGTTTCCAGTCAACATTTCCATGACTGGATGTACAAATAAATCAATGAAATCAGAGTAAGAGTATGGAGACTGGTATTGATGGATCAATGGGGTCCAAAAAATGACTGACTTGGGCTGACCCTTGGTGTCCAGCTTTTGGAGGGTGAATGGAACTTCTTTGATTGATAATATAAGAATATATGGTATAAAACTGAGAAGTACTTAAAAACCCTTTTATTGTTCATGCTAACGAATTTCTAATGCATCCTATCAGCTATATATTGGGCATAGCCATAAATGGTAGCAAGGGGCTACCCTGGAGTGTAGATAGACATGAAGGCAAGGATTATTTCATCAATGTACTCACTAGTGGAGTAACCCAAAACAGAAGATATCATGGCCACAATATTTTGGCCACATGGAGAAAAAATGATTGATACATATGGAGGGAAGTCCTTACAGATGTGCTTCTCTTCTCTGATGAAGTTTTGGAATAGTTGGGCCAACTTTTCATGGTTAAGTTTGGGATATAAGTCCAACAAGTCTCCAATTGAGAGTGGGGTTAGGCTTGGTCCTGGTTGGAGCTGCATCATTTCATTTATAGATTTAGCAGTGATGGTGAAAAGGACCTTCTGGTCATGAGACATGATAATTCTGTGACTGGGGATGTAGCAAGCATAGCACATATGCAAAATTTCAGGAAAAATGTGGACTTGGGGGAACTGGTACTTGGGAAAATTTGACTCCCAAAGGCCAATTTCATCAACATGGTTCAAGAACTTGTCCCTACTTTGGTAATGTACTTTGAGCAGGGGTTCTAAGACAATGGTATCTTTTATTTGGAAATCTTTATCTACCAAAGGAAGGTGGTCCAGGTCTAAATGAGGCATAGTGATGGGCCTTACATGCAATTGGGGCATCCATACTTAGTTCTTGTGGATTTGAGCATGGGTGGTGATTTAGTGTTTTTAGGGAAACAAAGGTTTTGTAGTGGTTTATGACTCACATCGTTAAAATTTAAGTAAATTTGATCTTTTTACTTAATTAACAGTGTCAAAGAGGGTGAATTTACTTGGAATTTGAAAATGGAGCTAGAATTCCACCGTTAAATACCTGGAATTGGGCGGAGTTGACTGTTAATAGGGGTTGAAGGCGACTACGGAGGTTCATATGGTACTTGTACAAATTGATGAACAAGTTGGGTTGTTTGCAGTGTCTGTGGAGCAATGGTGGAGGATTGTGAGCAATTAGGCTATTTGCAGTGGTTGCAATGAATTTCTAAGCTCTCAAAGGCAAAATGCATGAAAAGAGTGAAAAGAGGGGTAAATGGGATTTTATAGGGAAAACGGTTAGTTTTGATGGGTTTCATTATTTGATGAATAGTGAAAGCTTTCGGTTGGAAGGGGAAAGTGGTTTGTGAGGTCCATCGCATCACTTTTGTGGTGCGAGTGGCATTCGGGAGGGGTTGACCAATTCCATTCAGCGCTTGACACATAGCATCAGGGGCCAGGGGGGAAATCACCTTATCGGGCGGGTAAAAGGCAGATGTCGTGCTGGCCTGATATGCTTGTGGGGAGTTGGATGTGGAGGAGGGACGATGGATGGTGATCAGAAGATGGGAATTGTGCGGGGGTGAATGATGTGATTTGATGGGGGGCCTGGGGACTTAATCATTAGTGGTATGAGATTAATTTAGAGATTAATCTCACTAGGAACTTTTTAACACAGGATTAAGGATTGAGGGCGGGTTTTTAAAGTTTTTTGCGGGACAAGGGGTAGTAACATAGTTTATAAAGAAATTAAGGGGTGGGGCTATTTTATATAAGGGGGTTAAATATATATGGGGTAGTGGGTTTATCAGGATTTTTATATATTTAATTAAAAAAGTTAATATGAAGTGAAATGAGCGGAAGGGGCATTGTGCCTAGGTGTATGAAATGTTGTGTATTTTTCATATACCTACTACTTTAGGATAAATGTATTTGGTGGGTTTTTGTACATAAAACATGTTTATAAAGGGGTTTCCCTAGGTAAAAGAACTTAACCTTAGGAAAAGGGGTTTTGTGAGGGGGATGAATGAATTATGATGGAATTTAACACCTTTTCTTCTAAGTCATCAAGCCGAGGTTTCGGTCCCACCAGAAGTCAGAGAAATGCTCTGAGCTTTTTTGACTTAAAAAATATAGGCATTAATATTTTGCTTATGGAAGGGGAGTTAGTGAGTGTCATGGGGGTTAAAATGAATGAGGGGATGTTAAGCAAACCAAATTGTGAACCATTGCCTTTGTTTGTTTACCACTTATGCATATTTAAATGATGCATTTGGAACAATGACATAAGTACTTTTTGTATCAAATGAAATGAAATTTTTACAACCTTTCTACTACTTACCCACTTACTCATCCTACCATTTTTTGTTCACTTTATTTGGGTGCATATAGGCTAGAAAACCCTTATCAATCTTTTTCCTTTCTTTACAAAATAAACTATCTAATTCTGACCTTATATCCTCCAAGGGCTCAGATGAAACTGATGAGCTCCTTTTATTCACTCTACCTATCTAATGATCTGCCAAGATTACACTATTTGGTCAGATTTATTCACTACCTATAAACATAAAATTCAAAGCATGAAATAACCAAGTTTAAACATTTTGACTATCATGGATTGTGACATAAGTAACAAGTTGCACACAATCATTTATTATGCATAAAAAGTAAATAGTAGTGGCATTTTGACTTGCACACCTTCATGGCCTCTTTTTGTCTTTTGGGGTTCATATATTTCATTTTTTTGACCTATTTTCATTCTTTTTGTCCTTTGATTATTCTTTTAGGATGTGCCCTCTTTAGATTTTTTAATTTTTTATTATGGAAGAAATTTATAGAAAGCAAAGGTATGTACAATATTATAAGGCTTAACCTTAGTCAATCAAAATTATGACTCCTATTTATATAGGAACCTTACAGGTTATATGGTCATGCATTGATGACTGGACTCTAGCTAGAATCATGTGTATATGGTTTGGTACTCATTTGTTATGTGTCTATTTGCAGTTGTTATGCATGTATGGTCTTGGTTATAGTTATGCATGAATAATACGTCAAACATGCCTTGTGAAGTCATTATATGCAATTAGGTCATAATGATGATATCGATGTGTTATGATGCTAATGAGTTGGTTAAGATAGAGCAGGAGATGCAGATCATCAAATTGAAGTTGCAACATTGGAGCTTGAGGCAAGAGCATGTTGTTATACAAGTTTGTATGTTGGGCATGCAGGTATGTAAATGATTGTTATATGCATTAGGTTTATATACATTAGGTTTATGCACATGTATTTTGATGTTATGGTTGCATGCATGATAGATGATAGCTGATTAGTGTAGTCATATGCACATGTGTCAAATGGTCAAGAATGATAGTAACATGTGGTTGTATGCATTGCTATTGTTGTTTTATGTTAGATAACTTGATTATTATGTTATATGTTTTTGATGAGTATGTTATAGGGTAACTTTTGGTTGTTATATGTTAGTTAACTTTATGATTAGGGTTATAACATTAATATCTTGATGTTATATGTATCATGCTAAATTGGATTGGACTATGTAGATGGTTATGGTTACAATATTCAGGTATGAGCTGACATATTTGTGATGAATTTTCACACATGGTTGCTATGAATGAACGATAAATGATTATAAGATTATTATGTGAACATGTTAGTTGGTTACTGTTATGGATATCATGATCATATTCGTGCTTGAGACAATGTGTTGCAAAGTTATATCGTGCTAACTAGTATGCTTGTGTAGACAAGATAGCCCCCTGAGAGACATTAAGGTATGAGTTTTCTTATGCCATATATTTTATGTTTGAGTGTTAGATTACATCATATAGTTGATTTGGTATGTTTTCAAGTTGTTTGAATATTTGATGAATTGCATAACATGAGTATGTGTTCTAATGATGTTGTTTTAAGATGATTGTACTAATACATGTGTTGAGACAGTTGATATGTACTTGAGTGTAGTAGGTGATATTTGTAGCATTATGTCTAATGACTATGAGTTGATATGGATTATGACATGATTATTAGTCTTGGTAAATGTTAATTGATAGATATGATTGTCTTGATATTTGGAACATGTGGTTGACATCTGTGAATAATTGCATGGTAACATTATTGGTATTCAAGATGAGGTAACAATTGATTTATTTATATAATTAATAGTTTGATGATGTGATAGTGCATAATAAGACTTAGTTACAATAAGGTAAAGGTAAAAGAGAAGGACTTGAGAAAGAATTCCTTTTGCTATGTTTGGAAACACTAATTCCAAATGAATGAAGTGCTTTGATTCCGCTTGACATTATGTGTGTATGTGTTGTATTCATGGACATGTACTTGATAGGTATATTAGCTAGTCCCTAGTTATAGGTGGTTTGTCAAGGGAATTGGAGTCCCTTGAGAGATGGCATGGATTTGTTCAGTTGCAAGAAACGTGCTTGGCACAACAAGGAAAGGTAACTAGTGTATTGTTATGTTTATTTATGCACTGATAGTTATGTGTTGATGGAAGTATGATGTAGGGAGTTGCATGGCAAGAGAGGTTGTCATGAAATATCGAAGAAGGCTCAAGTCGAGCTTTCCTTCAGAACCATGGGGATTAGGTCATGGTGTCTGTTGTTAGTCTTGTGCTTTGGTCTTTTGTGATTGTTGTGCTGCAATTTTTATTGTGTCATGTGCATAGCTATTTCACTTTGTTGTGATGTCATATTGCTTTCGTTTTCATGGTATTCTTGTTGTTGTTTTCGTTATTTCCTTTTACTGTTTTGAGTCTTGGGAATTGGCGGGATAGAAGGAATTTAATGGAGCTCAAGGAGAGATGTGTGGTATCCAATAGGTAATGTAAGACATAGATGAAGCTCAGTGCATGATTAAGCACAACGGAAGGTAAGACTATGACAATTGGTGGATTGATTGGGTCCATTGTGGTAAATGGATGGTGGTAGTAAAGTCATGAGAAAGGTAACCGAAAAAGGTAAAGTAAATGGATTTGAGGCATCATATGCCTTGGCTATGTTGGGAACTGTTGTTCATGTTGCGCATGTCTTGCATGAATAAAAGAAGTTCTCTTAACCTTTACCTTATGATATCTAGTAATTATGTTGTGATCATGATTATGTTGATGTCTATATGTATACATGTATGTATGTATGTATGTATATCATTGTCTGACATGACCATTATTGTTTTATGCTAACATTTATGTATATGTATCTATGTATCTATGTCACTATCTGACAGGATTGTCAGGGACCATTCTTGAGGAGGAATGATTGCTTATGCAGGAGAATGGCATGAAGAGGTTCCCGATTTATGAGGAATCAAGTGGAAGAGTATTCATGGCAAATATATGAGGTCAGAATCATGTGGTTATGATTTGATATTATGTGATTATATTATTTCTATGTTATGAACAAACTATACCAAGGGATACATCGGCAAAATGAAAGCAATGTGGTTTGCGGCAGGTTGGGACAAGCCTGGATAAGGCACTGGAAGAAAGGTTGCTTGGTAGAAGTAGTGTGGTTTCGGATGTGTTGTATTACTGTTGTACATATTACATACATGTTGTACATGTTTCATTTGTGGTGATTGTGCACATGCAGTATTGTGCATATGTAGTTTGTGTACATGTTGTTTATGCAATATTATGTACAAGGTGCTAGTACAGATAGTGTTATATGAATGTTGCATATTCAGTGTTGGGTATAGATGGTGCTCTGTGCATGTTGGATATACGGTGTTGTGTACATATTGTATTGTGTGCATGATGGATATGTAGTGATGTGTGCATATGGTGCTCTACGCATGTTGCATATGTGGTGCTATGTACAGATGATGCTTTGTACATGTTGGATATGTAATGCTATGTATATGTGGTGTTGCATGCATGTTGTACATGTGGTGCTATGTGCATATGGTGTGGTGTGCATGATTGTACAAGTGGCGTTGTGTGCATGTGGTGCTTTGTACATGTTGTACAAGTGGCACTGTGTGCAAGCGGTGCTATGTACATGTCGTGGATGTGGTGATTTGTAAATGTGGTGTAGTGTACATGGCGTGCGTGTGGTACTATGTAAATGTGGTATTGTGTACAAATTGTACAAGTGGTGTAGCGAACATGTGGCATTGTGTACACATTGTGGAGGTGGTGTCGTGTATATGTGATGTTGTGCACATGTTGTTCACGTGGTGTGATGTACATGTGGTACTACGTACATGTGGTACTATGTACATGTTGCACTATGTACACGTTGTACAAGCAGTGTAGTGAACATGTGGTGTTGTGTACACATTGTGCAGGTGGCGTCATGTACATGTGATGTTGTGCAAAGGTTGTGCAGGTGGTGTGATTTATGAGGTATGATGTGAATTTATTTCAATTTATTTTAAATCTAATGGAAGTTATGTGCTTGGTACAGGAATGCAGAAAATGCCTGGTTGGGTGATTTAAATCAATTGCAATAATTAGCAATAGTAACAAAGGAATTTAAATAGGAAACAACATGTTGGTGAAGTACTTCAAGAGCGGGGCCATTGTGGGACACTGGTACCTAATAGTGTCCATTGATTTCCATAGGTATGTTATGAATAGTATGATGGTTTGAGGTAGGGATATGCCTTGGTTTTTGTATCTTTCGATGTGAGGAAGCCTTTCCAAGGGATGGATTGCTGGGGATGGGGGTGCCATTGGAACTTGGAAGGTCAATGACTGCACGGACAGAGTTGACCGGATTTCTCGAGGGACTGTATAGTAGAGAAGGGAAGGTCGGGGATGGATTTTTTTTTGTCATTAGCATTGCCAAATGGAATTAGATGCACATTGGGAGTGTGCCCTAGAGAAATGAGATGGTAACCATTCACTAAGAGGACAAGTGGCACAATATTATATTGTTGGACATTGGATGCAAGTTCGACTTTGTTGTGGATTCTAGACTTCCTGGGAAGGAGGTGAATCTTGGCACTACTTTGAGGGTGGAGGTATGAGTCTTTGGATTCCCATGTTGTGGATGTAGGCATCATATCCTTTTATTTAATGGTTGATAAAATGTGCATATTTGTATATGTGTGTATTATTGTAAATATTGTATCGAGATAGATTTATAAAGCTCCATAGGTAGTATGGTTATTTGCCAGTTGAAGAAAATGTGTATGTGCATATGTGGTTATTGTAAGTACTGTAATGAGTTATGTTATAAAGCTCAAGAAAAAAATATGTTTGTCATGCTATAGCATATGGTAATTGTAAATACTACAACGAGTTGTGTTATAAAGCTCCATGGGCAGTATCTTTTGTTTTCAATAGTCTTGTTGGTTATAGGTGTCATTAAACATCAAGGACAGTGTCCCTAAATGGGGAGGGTTCTGTAATAGCCCTGGTGAAAATTCTATGTAAAAATATATAAGACCATGGTTTATGGGACACGTATTCCAAGTTGAATGGTGGGTAATAAATCCTAGTGTGGGTGTCCATTTGGTTGTTTATGGCTAAGGAAATTGGTGAAGGCAATGACTAAGGCTTTGGAAAGGAAAAATGGCATTTTTGGCACATTTATATATGAAAATAATGGAAACTAGGAGAAAATGAAGGTGAAAGGTCATAGTTTGCATGTCAAGAGCAAATTGAAGGAAAATGATGGAAAACGAAGAAAATAGAGGCCTCACTGATAAAAAGGCTTATGAGGATTAGATGGCAAGCTTGTTCAATTCAGTTTTGGAGCTCTCTTATATTCTCTCTCTCTCTCTCACTCACCCTTGGACACTTAGTTTTTTCTTTGAGCCCTTTGGCATTGGAGAAAGAAAGGAAAAGAAGGCAAGAAGAAGCAAAGATAAGGCACAAAAGGGCATGATCAAGCAACTAAAATAGGCTTCATTACAGGTATCGACTTGCATGTTTATTTTCCCTGATAGATTTGACATGCATGGCATTGCATGTGGTATTTTTCTATCATGGCATGGGTTTTTCCAGGTGTGGTAGTGTTCTTCATCCCAACCTTGCCATTTCCTGATAGCTTTGATGAGACTGGTTTCTCATATTCGATTAATGTGGGATGGCCAGATGGATTCGAAGCTGTGTGGGGTGGATCTTCGAACTGAAAAACACATGGCCTAGTGGTCCTTCAACCGAATTGTAGATCATGATATCACGATAAAGCCACTAGCCTAGTAACCCCTAAACCAAACTGTTGGTAGTGGTAAAGTCAAATTATGTGCCTCAGTAGGCCCAAGTATCCTTACTGGTGAAGGTCAGAATATATGGTAAATCCAAGAGGTGGATTTCTCTTCATTGCACCTAGTAGTCCAAGGATGGTATGTATGGTAAAGCCTAGAGAGTGTGTCTTAGTGTAGCGCCTAGTGATCCCTAGATCAGGCTATGGATTACGGTAAAGCCTGAGATACTAGGAGACACTCAAATTCCTCACGATGTAGGTAGAGAACTCCATGGAATCCATGTTTGTTGGTGTTTTTCTGGTGTGTTCTATGAGTCCCACATTCATGCTTGGAATATGGCATGGGGGTGATTGGATGAAGAGAGACATGGCTCAGCCAATATATGGTTGGGTGGAATGTGTTAGTCCCATCTTCGGTTGGTTTATTGTATTCATTAATGAGAAATTTATTCCCTTAATTTTCATGTGTAAATGTACTGATGTATATGTGGATTTTATGGTTGATATGTTTATGATTTTTCTTTCCTTATTAAGTTGGTTATATGTATGTTTTATGACAATATCCATGTACGGATCTCAACATGTTTTTACTTGTAAATGAAGTGATAATGTATCTATGGCCTAATAAATGATAATGCAGCAAATGACATGAGGGAAGAAAGGTTCATAGCGATTCTCAAAGAAGTATGAGATCCCTACACTTAATTTTGTTGTTTACACCTGTAGGTTACATGTTGATGATATGTTTGACGAAATTCCTATCATGGATGGTAGGGGTCTAGTTAAGGTCTTGTTCAACTTATTTATTTGGCATCATTATTTTCCTATTATTTTATTGATCTTAAGCTATCACACCATTATGGGCAGTGATGTGGGATCTAGGCCTGAAAAAGTGACTTAAATCTCAAGGTTCCTAGCATAGAACTGGAAAATTAGGTCCCTGGACATTGGCAAATAAGCTTGTGAGAGTGACTTTGGGTTTTAGGATGCTATAATGCCTATAGCATGAGAGCGAATGAGGCCTAAAATGGTCAAAACTTTAGTAGGACCGAAGGGAAAGATTTTTGAAGTGTTGGATTGTTTTTTGTGGGTCCTGAAGTTAATGTTGGATGACTGTGTGTGATATTTCCATCAATTCCACTTCCTTAAGGTCACATAGGAGGTCAAATCTAATCATAGTAGCCTCTCATCACATGTTTACCCTGGTTAGCTAGTTACTTGGCTAGATGTGGGAGGAGGGTGTTACAACTTGCTTGACTAGTCTTTGCTTAGCAATACCACATATGCTTCTCGGATGTCCACAATTACAATATTTATTCATTGATGAACTCGTTCATTAGATGATAGCCAGATGATCACATCCTTGATTTCACGAATTGATGGAACACAAGTTATGTCCAGTTGGATGATCTATGCATCTATCTTACTCCATTAAGCATTGATGTTCTTGGCCACAGAGAGAAGCATGTGATTAACCGATGCACTAGAATCAGCCAAGAAGTTGTGAACACTTATGTTAAATATTTCAAGTCAAAACAACAAGAATGGTGGGCATAGTCAGTTTTCTTACTCCAGGTCAAGCACATTAAACACAGATGCAAGAGTGTCAAGAGACTTACTAGATCCCTTTTCTAAAGAGGTGGCATCAGTAGTAGAGGTTTTCCCAAGTGCTCGTAGAAGAATTTCCCATTAGTTTGTTATTTTTGTACTCTATTGTGGGAAGACTCATCAAGGTGTTTGGGGGTGGAACTGAATTCATGCTTTCTAGTGGGATGGTTCTATATTTACTTCTCATGGAAACACTTTTTGTTGAAATTCTCTTCCCAGACATTCTTTGAGTGTTCTATGTTGAATTGACCAGAGGACCCATTTTCCTTAACATATTTTCTCTGAGTTTTTGTTTTGGTACCTCAATCACAATGGTGTCCCCTTGAATCCTCAAGTTGTATTAGTTATTTTGCTTCTAGGTCAGATGGTCATTCGAAGGTTGTTGGAAATAATACTGAGAGGGGGGTGAATTAGTACTTTCAATTCAATAACTTTTCATTTCACAATCAGATTTATATATGCTACTTCAGTGAAGTGAACTTGCGTGTGCATGTGACTGTGATTAAGGAAACCAATGTATACTCAGAGAACTTATGATTTATTTAATTCATCATGTGTTGATCTTTAATTAGTGCATCATTACTTTATTATACAGTAACTATGTGCAGTAATAACATAATAAACCATCACACTTAAGCAACACACATGAACACCCAGATTTGAGGTGGAAACCCAATGCGGGAGAAAAACCACCTGTTGTTGTCATCTCTGTCTTATTTTTAATATAAAGAAAATATATTTACAATCTTGAACTAGTGCAGACTCATACCAAGACACAAGTATCCACCTACAGAAGGCTACAACCTTCTCTCATTCTCTAACTTCTACGAGAAGGGAGCTACACCCCCCTAGCTCTTGCACTAGCTGATATGTTTACTAGTACATAGGCACCAACCTAGTGAAGGCTACGACCTTCCCTCTTCCTCCAGGGACCATGTTTCATAAATTTTCAGACTGGATGCTCCTAGTACACAACAAAAAAATATGAAGGCCTAGTTTCATCAAATTTTCACACTGGACCCATCAGAAACTTTGAAGCTCAAACTCTATAATAATAACTGCATCAACCAACAATCAATTAGTCTGAAGAGTCAGATCATTGTCACCAAAACATTGTGCTGAACCCAGAAACCTGCATCATCATTCAGAACCAGCTGCAACCTAAAAAATCATACATCGAAATGCATACACTACTTCAATGAACCCAACATGTGTGTATACGCTACTTCCTTTAACCAAACCTGTGTATACCTCCAAAACTACTAAATCATAAAAACTTATGAATCAAATATGTACCAACCAATAATATTCTGAACGTCTACTGTCAAATTATGGAGATCTAGACAATTAGTAGTAAAGGTCAACTTTCTCAATTAATCAGTCAATCAATCAGGCTCAATCTCCTTATGCATTTATTATGCATTTAGTTCTACTTTCAAATCTAAGAAGACATCATTCATAGACAGAAGTAAACCAACAACACTAATTAGATAGATTGGTCATTTCTGAATAACATGCCTTTCTTTTGTATACGCTACTTGGAAGCTTCGAACCAACGTGTATACCCGCCTTCACCAAGATGAACCAACATATAGATCTACAAATACTAACTTACAACTTCGCCGCTATTCTAGATTTTAGACATACCTAGACATGAAATTTAAAGAATAAAACATGTGTAAGCAATTAGATCTAGCCAAACCAATATCAGAACATTCAATCATAAGTAATTTTAGGTCTCATGATCTTGATCTAGCATTGAATTCAAGGCATACACAATATTTCAGATTATATCATAATCATAGCCCCTACAATATAAAATATACTTCAGGTAGAAGTATTCATGAGAAACCCTTTCACTTGCACACCTAGCCCTTTGATCTTCTCCTCCTTATATAGTTTTTGGCCTTTCTCAATACCTCGAACCAAAACAACACTTAGAACCTGTGGTATTCTTGGATATGATCAAATAGTTGTTACTCCGATCAATATTGTGGGTTAATACCATGGTATGACCCTCGGTATTATTTAATCATGTATTTCCTTGATTTTCCAACCCATACATGATTTTCCTCTTGTGAAAGTATGTGCATACATATGCACTCTTTTTATTCTATGAACCTGCATGTATACATTGCTTTGACAAGGTGAACTTGTGTATATAGCTTAAACTACCTTACAACATCCTTTTCCTTAAACTTCTTGATTATGATTAGTAGAACTTTGTTCCAACTTCCTGTTTTTCTGTATCAATGCCTTGTTACCTCTGAATTGGCCTGTTATAATGTGAGTTTACCTTTATCAAATCTGAACTAACCTTTGAGTGAGTTTCCATCAAGTAGAACACCTATATCATAATGCCAACAGAGGCTTCTTATCTGTGGTTCTTTTCTAGGCTACAAGAACATACTGATACATGTTTACTACATGCCCAGTTCTTGGAGCTTCATCAACTATAGTAGCTTATTCTTCTTCATCAAGATCCTGTTGTTCATCAACCATGACCTTGTCACACAAAGATGTAACAAGAATACTCATTCATGGTTCCATTCTGGGCACGTTTTTCCGAATGATGTTTATGGTGGAACATACAGTATGAATCCATGCTGATTTTCTCAATCTTCAAAACCATGTTGGAGCTCTATGCAAATTTTTCCAGCTGGCTGCTATTGCTACTGGAATCTACTTTCTTCCTTTATGGGTACCTAGGGGCATTATTGCTCACAATGGTCTCGCTTGTCCTCTATTTAATTTCAGCCATTTAAGTGGTCATGGACTTGACGAGACAAGTAAGGCTCTCAATATCATTCGTTTCCTTTTCCTTGGCCTTACTCAAAGAGGTTGAAGACCTCTTACCCACATATTTGGAGTCCTTAGTGGGTTCATTGTCTACAATGACTCCAATAGCGTGTAGGTACTGTTAGCCTCCTATACCAATAGGTTTCATCTTTCATCATTGTCTTGATCGAACTATGGAATATGTTCAAACCTTCTTTCTTGAGCAAAGGTGTTCCATATTCTTGAAAAACCAAAAAATAAAAATAAAAAAAAATGTAAAGAGGGTATACCCTAAAATAAAAATCAAAGGGTAAGAAAAATAAAGTGGTTAAAAAAAAAGAAATGAAAGAAATGAACCCCAAGCAAAAATAGACCAAGGAAAGTGTGCAAATTCAAATGCCACTACTA
>APFE030750700.1:28162-57097 GCA_000404065.3 Pinus taeda | reverse complement strand
AAGATGCGGAGGCATTATTTGATGGGGAGAACATTTGGATTGATGATAGACCATAGTGGTATGAAATATCTATTTGCACAACCAAGTTAAATTGAAGACAAACAAGATGGTTGAGATTTTTGAGTGAGCGTGAATTTGACATCAAACACATCAAATGGAAGAAGAAAAAAGTTGATGATGAATTAGTAGAATGGTACATGTTATGCATGCTAGAGGAATTAGTATGCATCCTTCAAATTAAAAAATTAGAATTTTAGCGTACGTTTCTATGGATCAACACTACCTACAAGTGAAATAAAATATACAACAAGAGGATGTATCGTGGAAATATAAAGAGTAAAAGCTATAGGAATATGGAATAATTGTATATAAAAGGAAAGTGTATGTTCCTAATTCCTAGGAATTGAAGAATTTAGTTATGAAAGAGATGCATAACATTCAATATGCAGAACACCCTAGATACCATAAAATAATTTCAACAATAAAAAGTGAATATTTTTTAGTAGGAATGAAGGGGGATGTAACTGATTATATTTCCATATGCATGGAATGTCAAAGAGTGAAGGTTGAGGATATATGCGTAGTTGGTTTGATACAACCATTACTAATTCCAAAGTGGAAACAAGATATTATAACTATTGATTTTATAATAAAATTACCTAGGATGGAAACATGATTCTATATGGTCATAGTGGAAAATTTGACAAATGTTGCTCATTTTATTCTAATGAAACTCAGTCAACATGAACCCAACAATGCAAAAATATACATGAATTTAATTCCTAGATTAAATAGAGTGCCAAAGGCAATTATTTCTGACAGAGATCCAAAGTTCACTTCAAACTTTTGGATATAATTGTTTGAAGGGGTTGGTTAAATATGGATTTTAGTATAGTATATGATCTAGAATTAGATGGAAAAATCGAGAGAGTTAATTAAATAACTAAAGATATGTTGAGAAACTATTTGATGGATAAACAATACAAGTGAGAAGATTATTTGCATTTAGTTGAGTTTGTTTATAATAATGGGTATGAATAATCATTGAAGATGATTACATTTGAAAATTTATATGGATGAAAGGGGAATACTCTAATAAGCTGGGATAGAGAAACAAATAGAGTAGTAATTGGGCCCTAATTACACGAGGAAAAGAAAGAGCAGATGATTAAAATTAAGCATAACTTGAAAGAATCCCATGTCATACAAAATAGTGATGCAGATAAGAATATGATATCCAAAAAAAGTATAGCGGGGAAGAATGTGTTCTTAAAAGTGAATCCAAATAAAGGCTCGTTCAAGTTAGGCAGTTTTACTAATCTGGTAGCTAGGTTTTCTCATCTATTTGAGATATTAGATATGCTATGACCAATTGCATGCAATATTCCCTTTCCTACTTCCATGAAAGTGCATAATGTATTTCATGTGTCTTTGTTGAAAATATATGTACATGATTGTAACCATGCCATTGATTGGACTTTGAGTTAGGTGGATCCCGAGGGAGACTTCTAGGTCTAACCAATGTGTATACTCGACAAGAAGGTCACGCTGTTTTGAAGAAAATCTTTGATAAATTTCATTATAGTCCTGTTGACAATGCTAGACCTACCAAAATTCAGGGGATCACCTTAGTATGAAGTCCCAATTGGACCTCACACCATTTGGTGTGGGAGTCCCATCCAGTATGATGGCCTGGTTGCCATTGTCTTAAGGATTTGCCTCAACTCTTGCTTGTCAGCACAGGAGAGTGGTTTGCTTTGTCTTTGAGAAGAGAGGTTCGCATGCCTGGTGAGTGTAAGTGTACTTGTGTCAATGGTTCTTTCACTGTGAGGGGAAGAAGGTGAACGTGAGTTCCAGGTTGAAAGGGATCGGTCCCAACTTGGCTAGGAACACACAACACAAAAGGACATACATAACTTCCGGCAGAGTAGTCCACTCGGATGTGGTAGTCACAACATACAAGGTAAGATAAAACATAAAATACTCACTAATCAGTGTAAACGAGCGCAACGGTTGTTACAGCAAGGTTCATGTGAAAGGTTTATCTGATGTCCGGCAGAGCAGTTGACCCAGACGAGACAACATTAAAAAAATACACAACGCATTTCCATTAATAGATTATGCATTAAAACAAATGAATGAGTTCATATGTAGAACAGAGTTTAAAGCAACATGCATTACAAGTGTTGAAGATTGGTCTTACAACAAATACAATACATGTGTGAAAACGTGTTGGCTTGTTAACAAACTTATGAATTAAGCGAAAGTTCCAAGACACATCGTTACACCATACATCACTAACCCCGTCAGTCGAGCGTTGGAGCCACTACTTACTCCTCAAAGAAAGATTACACACTCTCTTGGTTATGTGGGAGGAGCTAAGGTGAAACATCCTTTCATGTACAAATGAGGGGGGTATTTATAGCCAAGGGTGAAACTAACCCTTATGGTTGTTTGAATAACCTCATGACTGTTTCACTTCCATGACTTCTTGACTTGCATGACTCTATGTTCAACAAGTAGGTCTCTTGGGCTTCCACGTTGCATCACATTGATTGACAACAAGCCCATATTAGAGATGTGGGCAACATGACTCATGACTTGACTCGACATGACTTGACATGACAATGTTGGTACATTTGTGCTACTGTTGGAGTGCATGTCGAGCTATAGTGTTGTTGAGTGATGCATGTCTCCATGGTGTATCATAGCTTCACCTCCGCATGGTGAAGTGCGTGGAGTCTTCGATGGTCCTTGGTTTCTCTTGATGAATCTTTAGCATGTTGTTCCTTGCTTTCATGCTGGAAGGCTTGACAAGATCACTTGTTTGCGAAGGTGCATGCTCGTCACATTCGTCTGCTTCACATGTTTCATTCATTCATCTACTGGTGAACCTGTCCATCTGCATGTGCTCCCTTCATTCATCTCATTCATCATCTTGACATGTTTATTGGTGTAGATGTCCCTGTAGTTATTCATGATGAGACGAAATCAAATCAAAAACCTCCTAGTCTACCATGACACATGATCATTCGAATGCAGGGGACGGGGAGAGGCAGTAGGGCTATGATGTGGGATGATGGCTCCAGGAAACTGCTAATGAAAACTACACAAGAGTCACTAAAAGATGGAGAAAGACAATGTGAGTTGACAGTGACTGTCTGCAAGGTCTGGCTCGGCTAGGAGGCAAAATTGCGCAAATTTTGGGAGGGACAATCCGGGTTGCAGGAGGGAAAGGTAGGAATGCTCTGTGAATTTTTTGGAACAAGCATTCAGCAATGGTTGGATAGCCAAATTTTCACAATTTTCCAGAGGAATGGGCTAGGCTACATGAAGGGTCGGTAGGCACGGATTGCGCAGTTTTTCTGGGGAACTTCCCAGGAGACTGGCAGTCAGAACTGCGCAATTCCCAGAGGGAACTGCCAGTTGGTTGTTGGGTTAGTAGTAGCCAGAACTGTGTAGTTCCCAGAGAGAACTACCAGTTGGCTGCTAGGGTTACTGGCAGCCAAAATTGCACAATTACCAGAGGGGATTGGAAGTTGGCTGCTCAGTCACTGGCAGTAGAGACTACGCAATTCTTGGAGGGAACAAGCAGTCTGCTGCTAGGAGCTACTGGTTGGGAAAACTACACGGAGGCCGGGAGGCCAGCCTGCTGATCATCTCTATGCAATTTTCGAGCTGAGCTAACTGATGGATTGGGGAAGGCCTACTCATGAGCACTACGCAGTTTCTGAGATGAACAGTCGGTCGACTGTCCTGATGACTGAATAGAAAAACTATGAATTCTCTGAAGGAGACAGGGACGGGAACTTGGTGTCTGTCCAACCTATCTGCGCAATTTCCTTAGTTAGTTGAATGGGTGAGGTCAATGCCCTCTATATAAATTTTGAGGGGAGTCAGTCCCGTGGTGACTGCCAGGTTCGACAGTCTGGGTGGCCACCATGAGAGTTGATTGAGTTGCTTGCAGACAACGCAGCTTGAAAGGACTAGCTTGGTGCTTCTGTGTTATTTTGGTTAACAGTCGATCGAGTCGAAGGCAGGGTGATGGTCTAGTTTTTAGTGAGGAGTCTGGTCATCAGAACTTCAGCAAAAATGACTAAGTGTGTGAATAGTTGAAAGGTGCATAGGTGGTCATATGGACACATACTCGCATGAATTGATGACAAAATGACCAAACCATCTAGACACACATGTTCAGCAAGACTGACCTATAGTGCAAGCAAAAAGCGTGACACTCGTGATTGATCGATCATTGATTGAGATGACACTTGCACGACAATGAATGTGACTTCATGTGTGAGGGAAATAGATGCTTTCATGGCAAACACAACAAACACACACGAAGAGAAGACTTCAAGCATAACCAGAACATGGTCGCAAGCATGACTTGGACATCAGCATGTAGACACTTGAATGCAATTAACAAGCAAGGCAGATGTAAAGACTCACACGAGCTCATAGAGTGAACCTATGTGTGTGCAGTCATTAAGTGAACTCTTCAAGGGAGGCTCTAAAATTGGTGCAGGCCAAAAATTTTGGAGGGTGGTTGTAGTGCTACAACACTTGGCGACACACTCGTAGAACTCCAACTTCTCTGTTTTGGTTCATTGCTAGCATAGGGCCTTGGTATTTTTGGGAGTATTGAATCGTTGTGCAGGTTACTGCAGTTTCCCCACTTACCCCATGGACATACATGGTTCGCCCTTTTCCAACTCAGTCAAACATAATCAAATTTCAGCTTAGATCTCAGTGTTTCAAATTCGGGAAGGGTAGTTTAATTCGCGAGTTAAAGATTTTTAGAGTATAAGTTTCACATTTGGTGTTTCTTTGTTGCCAGCAGGCCTGGATAGTACCCCAACGAAGTCACGCATGAACACACACATTGATCCACTACTAGTGAGCCTAATCAATACCCTAGTGGAATTGCATGCTTCACCTCTTTGCACAGGAAGCCTTTCTCTTCTTTCACCTTTGTATTTTTTAAGAGAACTATGCATACGAACTTATTTATTTTTTGGGGTGGAAGAGGGATCCTGACTTATTAAGAGCAGAAGAGGTTGTTCAGAGAAGCATGTAAGACCTCTGACATAGGTTTGCTCGTTTAGATTTTTCCCCTTCTCCATTTCTACTAGTTGGATTAGCTTAAACTCACAGAGCAGAAGGCTGAGTATAGACATGGGGCTTCCCAATGTGGACACAGGTTCACGATTGGACCAAAACTTCCTTTATAGACAGTTCGTATTTTCCGTCGGGACTTCATCAGCCAAAGGTTGTAACCAAGCACAGAGAAAATGGACACAAGACAAGCCAAGTGCTACAGTGTCACAAGTCTCTTCAAATTTCAGCCACATACTCTATTCAAAAGCTAGAACGTAGTAGTTGGCAACACTTATTTCCAAAAACAAAAATAGTAATATATCAAACAAAAAAAATGAACGCAAACAAAAAATAGTAAGCAAAATCAAACAGGGCAAAAGACAAGATAATAAGCAAACCAAAACAAATGAAACAACAAGCAGCAAGTAGACTGTGTACATGGCACAGACTCGGCCTGGCGTACTGAAACTAGTGTTTAATGACTTGGCCTTTGATAGGAAGATTATCAATCCCCCCGTCAAGTGATTGCAAATGATACGTGTGTGAGCCAAGTTTCTCGTGGACTAGTGCTGATCCACCGAGCTTTGCTACCAGAACCTGGTGGCATTCCACAAGAGCTTCAAGTGAAGACAGCACCACTATTTTAGGTATTGTGTGCAACATGGGCTCGGATGATGGCAAGGGGTAGTTGTTCTTATTCCGGGAAGGGTTCAAGTTTCTGAAGTCAATGCGTAAGCAAATATTCCTAGATTTCTTACATGCAGGATTTAAATTAGTAAACCAAGTATGATGACAAACTTTGCAAGTAATCCAAACACTTAAAATGTTAGTCAATCTTTTCGGCAAAAGGAGGAAAAACAACATGTATGTGTTACATGTTCTTTGCTGCAATGGCTTGTCTCCTCCTTTACCTAGAATCTCATGTTCGATTTCTCACGTGCAATGGGTACTCAGATCATCATCTACTCATGCAGACCCATCTCAGTACTGTTTGATCAAGTGGTCAACAATTGGTTGCTACTGCGGTGTGTAACTTGTATCAAGATTGGCCATGTTCGGATCATGGTGGGTTCCCAGGTTCATCTGTTCGTTCATGGTGTTGGTCCTTCGTGTGTTCAGTAGGAGTGCTTCAACATCATAATTTGTGACTTTGGACTTCAAAAAACTTGAAATCACACATGGTTCATTGTTTTGGATGACTGAAATACACTCGATCCTTGAGCCATCATATTTTCCTAATTTGTCAAGACTCATGGCCCACATCTTGTCTGTACATGGACCGTTTGGCGTGTTGATATTGCTACTACTACCGTTATTGCTACTATTGATACTATCCGAAAACAAACTGTAAAAGTTTCATTATCATCAGTTGGGCGAGGAAGGAGTCCCAACTACTTGTCTAATGAGGTTGGGGTTGGCCGTGCAAGATAACACTCCAATGTCTTTTCCAAGAAGCAGTTGCTAAACATGATTTCTGTGAAGACCAATGGTTTTTTCTCACTGTTAAGGGGAGTGACATTACGTTTCATATACCTCTTCGATAACACCCAGATTTCATGCCATCTGCCCTTGTACATAAGCCACATGTGAGACCAGTCTATAGAAAAATGTCCATCTAGCTTGTTGGACTAGTCTCTATTGAGTAGTAGGCCATATGCTTCTGATATGTCCACAACAACTATGTCGATGCATTGGTGGACTCGACTGTCATCGAATAGTCAGATGATCACTTCTCGTATTTCACAAAAGGTTGGTGCTAATGTTCCATTCAGTTGGATGAATCTGGCAAATGTTTTTCTCAATCATGCATTGATCTTCTTGGAAATGGAGAGTGGCATGACATTGGCTTTCGCCCCAGAATCAACCAAGCAGTTGTGGACATTGTAGTTGAAAACTTCGAATGAAGCAGGAACGAGGGGAAACATGAGTTTTCTTCTTCCATCTAGAGTGTATTGAGCACAGTGGATAGTGATCTAGGAGGTGTGCTTACTCCCTTGTTTGTGGAGGCGTGTTGTCTATTGTTGTTTGTCCCAATGCACGTAACAGGATATCTCGTTAACTCTGGACTTCGGCTATCTTGAACAAACTGATGTTCACTCGAGTTTTCTTCATGTCATCAACTATGTTGTAAACTAGAGGTGGTAGACTAACTGAGGTGTCTGAGGTGGAACGAACTTTCGTCCTATCCGGCGGAGTGTTTTGCAACTTGCTGCCTATGGACATACTCTTATCCAGCACTATCTTCCTGGACTTGCTTTGCATTTGTTTCTTTGAGGCAGCTGGTGGGTCAGCCTTCTTTATCAGCTTCCTCACCTTCTCTTGCATCTCCTCAAGTGTAGGGGGAGCCCCTTTACTCCTATGATGATAATGATCATTTTTCTTTTGGGTTGCTTCTCGGTGTTCATCTTCGAGACTACTTCCGAGCACTAGTATGAATTCACCACATGCCCAGAACTTGGTGCTTCATTAGGTGCAACCTCTTCATTATCATCAATGTCTTCCAGCTGCTCATGTATATCACCATCTGCATCGAGTGTATGAGTACAGATAGAGGTAACAACTCGCTTACAATCTCAACAAGAGCTCTCAGGATGAAATTCTTTATGGAAGGAACATAACTTAGAATCAATGCATTGATTGAGTTGGAACATAGGCTTATGCGCAAATTTGGAACTGAACTAGTTGTTGCTTGATGAGTTGGTTGATGATTTGCTTACCTGTCTATGTCTGGGCAAATGACTGCTTGTGAATATGTTTGTCTTCCATTTCTTAAGTTTGGACACTTCAGTGGTCAAGTTCTTGACAAGGCGAGTGAGGGTCACAATATCAGTTGATTCCTTGTCTCTGTCCTTACTCGTCATTGCTTAGGGATTTCTTCTCACATCCTTGGATTCTTTTGTTGATTCATCATCCTTGACGACTCCAATGGCATGCAAGTCTTTCTCAACAGCAATAGCCTCTTCACAACTTTCTAAAAGTGTTGGCTTCGTAGCTCGCTTGAAGAACTGTACAATGGTGGTTGGCAGTGCAGACATGTAATCGTCAACAATGATGGAGTCATGAGGTTTGTTGTCTGCTACAAACTTGTTCAAAATACGCATAAACATCTGATTGAAATGGTGGTTGGCAGTGCAGACGTGTAATAGCTGACAATGATGGAGTCATGAGGGTTGGTGTCTACTACAAACTTGTTCAAAATATGCATAAACCTCTTATTTAAATCTTTCACTTTCTCTTTTCCCTCCATCCTGAGGCTTCCCAAATCTTTGAGTAGCATGGCTTGGGTCTTATCATGAGAAAACTTTTCAAGGAACATATGTTTGAAAGAAGCCGAGTTCTATATGGAGTTGGCTAGAAGACTGTGATATACCAAGCAGCTGCTCGACCATCCAAGGTACATGGAAACAGTCTACATTCTACATCGTCATAACGTACCTCAAGGGTTTGTAGTTGTAGGTAGAATTTTTCTAAGTGGTCTTCTACCTTCAACGTGCTTTCAGGTTGAACTTGATGTTCATTCTCTCTGCTCACTTCGGCATCTTGTGCAGAACAATCAGGAGAGCCAATGGCCATCTTCATCTTCTTCCTCTCCCTCGAAATCTGATGGTTCCGGATCTGAGTCTGTCGGTTCGTCTCCACCTCCACCTCCTCTACTACCTTCCCCTTTGCCTCCTATATGAGAGTTTGATCCCAAGACCACAAGGGTGCCTTGTTCATCTTCAAAGAAGATTGGAGGTTCCTCTCTGTCTTCAATAGCTTCTTCCAAACCTTCAAGAGTAGCAAGGACCGCTTCTTCCACCGATGATACAACAACCCGTGTGGGAGTGGCTTTTGGCTTCTTAGATGCGTGTGGAAGATACTCTATGCTTGGGATCAGGATGACTGTTTTTGCGAACTGGCGAGTGATGTGAAAATGAAGCTAAGGTGCTGATATAAAATCTCGTCTTCAATTTTGGGAGGTGAGGAGTAACCAACTGCTGAGTCGTGAGAGAGGGAGTGTGAGTTACTGCCTTGACCAGATGGTTGATGAGTGAGTGTGAGGGGAATTTCAGCCATCTACAATTGGATACCCTCCTTATAGCTCCAGAAATTTTGACGGTCTTGGACCCGCCAACATTCAGGGGATCACCCCAGTATGAAGTCTCAACTAGACCTCACACTGTTTGGTGTGGGAGTTCCATCTGGTATGATGGCCTAGTTGCCATTGTCTTAAGGATTTCCCTAAACTCATGCTTGCCAACACAGGAGAGTGGTTCACTTTGTCTTCGAGAAGTGAGGTTCGCGTGCTTGGTGAGTGTAAGTGTACTTGTGTCAATGGTTCTTTCACTGTGAGGGGAAGAAGGTGAAAGTGAGTTCCAAGTTGAAAGGGATCAGTCCTAGCTCAGATAGGAACACACAACACAAAAGGACATACATAGCTTCCGATGGAGCAGTCCACTCAGATGCGATAGTCACAACATACAAGGTAAGATAACACATAAAACACTCACGGATCAGTCTGAACGAGTGAAACAGTTGTTATAGCAAGGTTCACGTGAAATGTTTGTCTGATGTCCGGTAGAGCAGTCGACACAAACAGGATAGCATTAACAGCATATACAACACATTTCCATTAATATATTATGCATTACAACAAATGAATCAGTTCAGATGTAGAACACAAGTTAAAGCAACATGCATTACAAGTGTTAAAGATTAGTCTTACAACAAATACAATACATGTGTGAAAATGTGTTGGCCTATTAATAGGCTTCTGAATTAAGCAAAAGTTCGAAGACACGTCATTACACCATAAATAACTAACCCCGTTAGTGGGGCATTGGAGCCACTACTTACTTCTCAAAGAAAATATTATAGACTCTCTTGGCTATTAGAGAGGAGCTGAGGTGAAAGGTCCTTTCATGTCCAAATGAGGGCAGTATTTATAGCCAAGGGTGAAACTGACCCTTGTGGTTGTTCGACTACTCTCATGACTATTCGACTTCCATGAATTTTCGACTTACATGACTCTATGTTAAACAAGTGGGCCTCTTGGACTTCCACATTACATCACATTGATTAAAAACAAGCCCATATTGGAAATGTGGGCGACATGAATCATGACTTGACGATACCCTCCTTATAGCTCCAGAAATTTTGACGGTCTTGGACCCGCCAACATTCAGGGGATCACCCCAGTATGAAGTCCCAACTAGACCTCACACTGTTTGGTGTGGGAGTCCCATCAGGTATGATGGCCCGGTTGCCATTGTCTTAAGGATTTCCCTAAACTCATGCTTGCCAGCATAGGAGAGTGGTTTGCTTTGTCTTTGAGAAGTGAGGTTCACGTGCTTGGTGAGTGTAAGTGTACTTGTGTCAATGGTTCTTTCACTGTGAGGGGAAGAAGGTGAAAGTGAGTTCCAAGTTGAAAGGGATCAGTCCTAGCTCAGATAGGAACACACAACACAAAAGGACATACATAGCTTCCGATGGAGCAGTCCACTCAGATGCGATAGTCACAACGTACAAGGTAAGATAACACATACAACAGTCATGGATCAGTCTGAACGAGTGAAACGGTTGTTATAGAAAGGTTCACGTGAAATTTCTGTCTGATGTCCGGTAGAGCAGTCGACACAAACAGGACAACATTAATAGCATATACAACACATTTCCATTAATATATTATGCATTACAACAAATGAATCATTTCAGATGTAGAACACAGGTTAAAGAAACATGCATTACAAGTGTTAAAGATTAGTCTTACAACAAATACAATACATGTGTGAAAATGTGCTGGCCTATTAATAGGCTTCTACATTAAGCAAAAGTTCCAAGACACGTCGTTACACCATACATAACTAAACCCATTAGTGTGGCATTGGAGCCACTACTTACTCCGCAAAGAAAAGATTATAGACTCTCTTAGCTTTTAGGGAGGAGTTGAGGTGAAAAGTCCTTTCATGTCCAAATGAGGGCAATATTTATAGCCAAGGGTGAAACTGACTCTTGTGGTTGTTCGACTACTCTCATGACTGTTCGACATCCATGAATTTTCGACTTACATGACTCTATGTTCAACAAGTGGGTCTCTTGGACTGTCACATTGATTGAAAACAAGTCCATAATGGAAATGTGGGCGACATGAATCATGACTTGACTCAACATGACTTGACATGATAATGCTGGTACATTCATGCTGCTGCTAGAGTGCATGTCGAGGTACAGTGCCACTGAGTGATGGATGTCTTCATGGTATATCATAGCTTCACCTCCGCATTGTTAAGTGCGTGGAGTCTTCAATCGTCCTTAGTTTGCTTGATTAAGCTTTAGCATGTTGTTCCTTGCTTTCATGTTGGCAGGCTTGACATGCTCACTTGTTCACGAAGGTGCATTTTCGTCCTGTTTGTTCGATTCACATGTTTTGTTCGTTTGTCTGTTGGTGAACCTATCCATATGCATGTGATCCCTTCGTTCATCATGTTCGTCATCTTGACATGATTGTTGGTGTACCTGTACCTGCAGTCACTCATGACGAGATGACATCAAATCCAAAACCTCCTAGTCTACCATGACACATGATCATTCGAATGCAGGTGACCAGGAGAGGAAGCAAGGCTGTGTTGCGAGATGATGGCTTCGAGAAACTGCTGATGAAACATGTGCAAGAGTCATTGAGAGATGTAGATAGGCAATCTAAGTCAATAGTGACTATTTGCAAGGTCTGGTTCAGCTCGGGGGCAAAATTGCGCAAATTTTGGGTGGGATAGTCCAGGCTATAGGAGGGCAAGGTAGGCATCCTTTGTGCATTTTTTGGAATGAACAGTCAACAGGGACTGGACAACCAAATTTTCACAATTTTCCAAAGGAATGGGTCGGGCTTCATGAAGGGTCAACAAGCAAGGATTGCACATTTTTCCTAGGGAATTGCCCAGGAGACTAGCAGCAAGAACTGTGCAATTTTAGAGGGAACTGCCAGTTAGCTATTGGGTCATTGGCAGCTAGAACTACGCAATTCCAAGAGGGAACTTCCAGTTGGCTACTGGGGTCACTTTCAGCCAAAACTATACAATTACCATAGGGGACTAGCAGTTGGTTGCTCAATCACTAGCAACACAAACTGTGCAATTCCTAAAGGGAACGGGTAGTCTGCTGCTAGGAGATGTTGGCTGGGAAAACTGCACTGAGGTCAGGAGGCCAATCATCTCTATGCAATTTATGAGTTGAGCTGACTAATGGACAACATAAGGCCAGATCATGAGCATTGCACAATTTCTGAGATGAACAGTCAGTCGACTGTCCGAATGACTGACTGGGAAAACTGCACAATTTTCTGAAGGAGATAGGGACGGGCACTTAGTGTCTATGTGGCCTGTCTGCACAATTTCCTTAGTCAGTTGAATGGGTGAGGTCAATGGCCTTTGTGCAAATTTTGAGGGGAGTCAGTCCTGGGGTGACTGTCGGGTCCAACTGTCCGGGTGGCTAGCATGAGAGTTGATTGAGTTGTTTGCGGGCAACACAGCTTGAAAGGACTAGCTTAGTGCTTTTGTGTTGTTCTGGTTGACAATCGATCGAGTCGAAGGTAGGGTGATGGTCTAGCTGTCAGTGAGGAGTCTGGTCGTCAAAACTTCAGCAAAAATGACTAAGTGTGTGAACAATCAAAAGGTGCATAGGTGGTCATAAAAACATATACTCGCATGACTTGACAACGAAACAATCGAACTATCCAGACACACATGGTCAACCTGACTGACCGTTGGTGCAAGCGACAAGCACAACACTCGTGATTGATTGTTCATTGATCAAGATGATGCTTGCACGAAAACGAATGTGACTCCGTGTGTGAGTGCAACGGATGCTTTCATGGCGAGCATAACAAACACACACGAAGCGAAGACTTCGAGCATAACCAAAACATGGTTGTAAGCATGGCTTGGACATGAACATGCAGAGACTTGAATGCAATGAACAAGCAAGGTAGATGTAAAGACTCACACAAGCTCACAGAGTAAACTCGAGTGTGTGCAGTCATCAAGTGAACTGTTCAAGGGAGGCTCCAAAATTGGTGCAAGCCAAAATTTTGGAGGGTGGTTGTAGTCGCTACAACAAGCCCAAAAGAAGTGACATGGGACCTTGAAGATGTTATGCATGAGAAATACCCGCATATATTTTGAAATTTTGATGTAAATTTGTCTATGTGTACACCTTAATGGTGTTCAACACTTAGAAGAGTGATGAAAATAAGGTGAACGTTTAATGTCTTAGTTAAATAACAATAATCATATCAAAATAGAAACTATATTAATGTTCTTTAAGAGAGTATCGAGGGACATTTCAATCTTACTACCACTAAGCACCACACTCTCCTCATTATTTATCATCATCTTTATAGGGATAATTAGAAGGCATGGAAACCAATTAGAAAGTAATAAAATGATATATTAAAAATAATCCTAACATAAACTATAGCCTTCTAGAAAATAATATGTCATTTGTACTCATAGATTAATGGAATCTACCTATATCTACAATCCACCATTGAACATAAAGATTAAAAAAAAAAAAAATTAACTTACAACATTTTGGCTTAGGAAAGCTTTACAACAATTTACATATATGTACATATTCTATACATAATGATATTAATTATTAAGATAATTGTTGTGTATTTTGTTATATTTTTTGCATGACTAACCTCAAGTTTATTACATTATGTCAGGCGTAGCAGGGGGGTCACAAGGGGGTGGCAACCCCCCTTTTCAGGGGGTCTGCAGGGGGACAATAGCCCCCTCTACACGATATTCAGGGCATGACCCCGAAAAAAAACATGCGGGCCCAAGGATGTTTGGGTCACAGTCAGGAAAACCCAAGGATGGGACTGAACCCACCCACAGTTTTTTTCATGGTTTTTTTACAGATAGTTTTGGGCATAATGATTTTTCCCATGGTATTTTCTAGATCCGATAAAGGGAACTACGGTAATGTTCTAATCTTGGGTTAATGGATTGGGGGTTTGTGAATACTTCAGAAGGTATATAATGTATTGTAACATTGAAAGGAACATAATGAATGAAATAATCTGCTTTTCCCAGTTTTTTTGTTAGAGGAGAAAATTCTTTGTGAATATTTTATGTTCTCACCATCATATATTTTTTTATTTTTTAAGAATTCATTTGCAGGTAATTTATGTTTAGTGCTAAAACCTTCAATTATGATGCTTGCCATGATAGATATTGACTTTGACCTATTGAAATTTAAGTAAATTGTTCATTAACTGATTTGATATATACTTTTGTTAGTTAATTGATTAATCATACAATGTTTTTGAATTGGTCTCTCATGCACATAGAGGAAGGAATTTCTAAGAAAAGAAAATTTTCATCATTTATTTTCTTATTATTATGAAGATTACAAATTACTTTCTTCCCATGGTGTTTTATGTTTGTCCAATGACAATTTTCACTATAAAGTTTGTAGGAATTATTTTTTTTGGTAATGCCAATTTTATTCTTTATGTTTTAGGGTGTTCTATTAAGGCACTCCATGGTGAAAAATGTCACTAGTTCGAAAGCCCCATGGGAAAAAATATAGCTCATTGTACTTAGATCATGTGGATAAACTAAACATAAAAAAAATTTCATTAACTTATTGATAAAAGAAGAGGAAATTTAATCCTCCAACTTATTCTTAACAATTTTTTATAATGCATTAGCTTTCTATTTTCTTTATATCTTTACAGCATAATAATTTCTCCCAATTTTTTGTTGTGATAGTATTTTTTATGCTATCAATATCTTGAAGAGTTGCCTCCACTTAAATTCTATACCTAGTGATTTAGCTACAAATCTAATACTAGAGGTCTATACACGTGTATACTTACTAAAAGATCTTTGTCAAATTACTTACTAATTTTTCATGTATACATGAAGTTCTAATTTATGTTACTTGTGTAATTAAAATAATCACTACCATCTGAAACCTCAACACATAAGATTATGTCAAACCATGTATAAACAATTAGGTTTATATTCTATTGCTAGAGGAACAAGCTTGTTAAATAAATAGTGAGTGATCACATATAATTAAGTTGTAGCATAGATATTAAAAAAAGCATTGTATTGTATTGGTTTCTTTATTAAAACATTTTATTTTAGAGTTTTTTTGAAACTAGATGTTAATTACAATTACTTATTTTAAATTTTTTATTAGAAAACTTATTCAAGAACTATGGAGATCATTGTTAGAATCAAAAACTTATATATTGCAATGCTCATAGATTTAGTAGCCACAATTCATACTTAGACTTAACAATTGCAATGAACATAACACTTTGATTTAACATGGATCGAAGGATTGAGAAAAGGTTGTAGTGAATGGGATCTTAATAAGGGAGGACCTAGATGCATTAGTGAGTTCATATCTAACCAAACATAGTAGATATGTGAAGGGATTTAAAGTGCCAAGTGCATTGGTAGAATTGTTAGAATGAAGGATGATAGGATAAGTGACTATGTTATGTTGTAACATGTTTGTTTATTTATCAACACACTGAGTAATATTAAAATTATTGGTAATAAAAATGTTAGTAATAAGATATTTATGATTATGAATATTGAGAAATTTATTTTGTAAAGAAAATAGTAATTTAATGTGTAAAATTATGCGAACAAGGAAAATATTCCAAACCCACCCTTTTCATTAATTATTTTATTTTATTTTATGAGGATAATGACCGTACCATATACTATGATGTAATAAAGCCACATGATGCACCATAATAAAATAGCACGAAACTCATATACTATGATGTAATAAAGCCCAATGATGCACCATAATAAAATCGCACGAAACTTTATATGTCAACCTAACCAAAGGGACAATTAAGATATAATCCAAACAAAGGGAGCTATTAATATATGAACACCATTATCATCCATAAGATGACCAATATCAAGGGTAACGCATAATTCCAATTGGATATCACCAAGGTGAATACTATGCGGACCTATTACATAGGAATAATGATATCTACCTCTGATGAGCCGAGGGAAAGTATTGTTAAGTATAAATACGCCTCCCAATACTTTTATAACGAGCTAATGGTGTTCTGACTCCACGATCAACATTGAATTGATGGCCCACGACATGTATGGTCTAATAGCCCTCTAATGTTTGGTGCGTTGAATGTATGGTACCACAACCTTGGAGCTCCTGCACAGCTTATTGGATTTGAATCTCACCCACCACACAGTTGGTCAACTTAATAATCCACTATTGCAGACCCTTTTCTTTTGCAGCAACAGCAAGCACGTGGAGCCCTAGAATTTTTCTCACAACTCTCCAATACTTCCACCTGTGGCCTTGAGACTTTGCTTACTCTTCAGATAGGTCCCTCAAGTGATTTAGACGGAGATCAATTTACCCCTTGACCGGTTCTGTCCTGATTCTGAAAATTACTGTTCAACGGGTCCCATCCAGCGTTGGCAGATAACGATGGCTCCTCTGGTAACAAGTTCCACAACTCCCTGTATGGTTCTCTCACACTGCAAATGGGACGAACGATCTCACTGTATCTCCTATGTCACAGAGAATGGTCTCACAGCCTCACAATTTGATTTTCACTTGTTTCAGCGCCTCTGCCTTACGATCTCACTGTATCTCCTATGTCACAGAGAATCGTCTCACAGCCTCACAATTTGATTTTCACTTGCTTCAGCGACTCTGCCTTCTATCTACCGGCTTGATGATTGATGGGATAGTGTGCAAGCGACTCTATCCACTGCCTGGTACTTTGATCCAGCTAAGTTCGCTATGAGATCTGCAAAGGAACCCATGAAACCAATACCCACAACTAGAAATACAATAATGCATAAAATAAAATTGGACCAGCTAGGCTGACTCCGAGAACCACTGAAATTGCATTTCCCCACTAGGGTGAAGTTGAACCCCACCGACGTTAGCTGGAAGGGTATCTCTTGAAACCCTTCTTTGTTAAGAACTCGTTTGAGCTCTCAAAACAATGTTAAGATAAATTCCAAATCCATGTTCGCTACCGTTCCCTTTTGAAGCTTAATGGCTCGAAAGAAACCATGAGAAAAATACCTTGGTTGAGAATTACCTCGCGCCAAAACCATGTGCTCTTAGTATTTTATTTCATTATTTATAATAATTATAATCATTATTATTTTTTATTATATTATATAAAGTTACTTTCTTCTTTTTATTATTATTATATATATTATTATTATATATATTTTTTTAGTCCAATTGGGTCAACTAATTGGGGATATTACAATTCTCCTTGTGTGACATTGTTGTCATCAAGACATTTCAATGTTGGATGTTGCAATATGTGCTCTCCTTCCAAGGTGGTCGTCTTCGTCACACAAATCTTTCCATTGTGCCTAATATTTTCGGATGGTTCTGCTTCGAAGCTTCCTTTCTTAAACGTCCAACACCTCCTCTAGAACTAGTTGAAGATGTCCCTCCTCATCTAATGGGGGTAAATCAGGTGATGATTTGATGTTCTCCTCTACCGCCATCTTCAAACAATAAAAATAAAATACGTTATGAATTATGCTCTCTGCTGGAAGCTCCAATTCATAAGCTACCTCTCCTATTTTTCGGATAACTTGATAGGGCCCGTAAAACCGTGACTCTAAATTTTATGTTATTTTCTACTTCAAGGTAGACAATCTGTATAGTTGTAGCCGGAGGTAAAATACATCTCCCACTTCGAAACTCCTTTCTAGCCTTTGTCGATCTGCATATAACTTCTGTCAATTATTGGTTATCTGTAGGTTATCCTTGAGTGCCTGGAGAATATCCTGACATCCTTGGATCCAATCCTTTGCTAATGGTTCCCTGCTATATCCAAATGTTGTGTCTACAAAAGATAGTGCCTCATATCCATATAAGGCTTTGAAAGGCGACATCCCTATGGACATGTGATAAGGCGTGTTATAGAAATATTCTCCTAACTACAACAACTTGACCCATGTCTTTTGTTGCCCTGTGACATAGTTCCATAAGTAACCTTCTACCCATTTATTTAGTGATTTTGTCTATCCATCTAGTTGTGGGTGGTAACTTGTACTAAGAGTGAGTTCTATACCTGCTAGCCTGAATAACTCCTACCATAATGCTCCCATAAAGCTGCTATCATGGTCACTGACAATGGTTCTTGGAAAACCATGTAGATAGAATACTCCTTGGAAGAATATTTCTACTATCTGAGATGTAGAGCTTCTGGAGAAAATCTCAAATAAGTGGGCATACTTGGTTAGATGATCTACCACCATGAAAATACAATCTTTGCCTTGGGATTAGGGTAACCCTATAATGAAATCCATGGAGAGACTCTCTCTCTTTTGTTCCAGAATGGGCAGCGGTTGTAACAAACCTGCCAAGTGTGTATATTCAGCCTTATTTCTCTTACAAGTACCAAATTCCTAGACTTATTTGATAATTTCCTTCTTGAGTCCCTTCCATGAGAACCTCTCCCTAATGGTCCTATAAGTCTTCAAAAATCTTGGATGTCATGCTAGAGTGGAGCCATGGGTTGCTTGTATGGTGTTCATCTTCAGCTGGGACTTTGGTACTAGATAGATTCAGTCCTCATAATAGATAATATCATTGGAAACTCTATATCGGTTTTCTAATGACTGCCCATCATGAATCTCACAGGATGACTGGTTCTTTGAGTATTCCACCAAAAGATGGGACTTCTAGTCTTCCACAATGTTTATGAGTGAGAAGGTAGTTGGTCTCCTGGATAAGTCATCTTCTACTGCATTTTTTTCCTTTAATGTATTTGATCTCTAAGTCATAGGCGATCTTGCTAACCCATTTTTTTCGTCTCTCGTTCAATCCAATATGATCCAAAAAGTACCTAAGACTATTACGATCATTTTGACCTTGAAACTGTTTCCCACTAGATATGGTTGAAACTTGGCTAGTGCATGCATAATTGTTAGCATTTCTTTGTCATAAATGGAATAAGAGCACTCATAATCCTAGAGCTTCCTACTCTCAAAAGAAATTGGATGATGATTTTGTGTTAAAACATCCTCCAGTTCCTTCCCTAGAAGCATCACACTCCAATACGAATAGTTGGGAGAAGTCCAACAAGGCTAGAGATGGGCATGAACTCATCACTTCTTTCATTCCCTCAAATTTCTCTTATGATTTTTTTGTCCATACAAAGGATCCCCTTTTAGTCATGTTAGTAAGAGGTGCTGCCAGTTGTGAATATCCCTTAACAAATCTTCTATAATAAGTACAAATACCCAAGAAGCTCCTTAATTTTGTTACATTTTTGGAAGTGGGCCAATTGAGAATGACTTCAATCTGCTCCTGGTGCACTTTGACTTCTTGGACTCCAATTATGTGACCCAGATATAACATTTATGTCATGCCAAACTTACATTTGGAGATTTTGGCATAGAATTGTTATGCCTCTAGCATTACCAAAACCTTGTCCAAGTGTTGTGGATGCTCCTCCCATGTTCGAATGTAAATCAAGATGTCATCAAAAAAGACCAACACAAATTTCCATAGTTGCTTGTTAAACACATGGTTCATACATGACTAAAGTGTCGCAAGTGCATTGGACAATCCAAAAGGCATCACTAGGAACTAATAGTGTTCATAGTGGCATCTGAAATTTGTCTTTGGAATGTCCTAATCTTGAACTCTGATTTGGTGATAACATGAGCAGAGGTCAATCTTTGAGAATTACTTGGCCCCCTTCACTTCATCCATTAGCGCATTGATCCTGGGGATAGGATATCAATTTTTTATGGTCCTTCTTTTTAGTTCCCAATAGTCTATGCACATCCTTATTGACCCGTCCTTCTTCTTGACCAAAACCACAGATGAAGAAAAAGGGCTTGAGTTTGGTCGAATGTGTCTTAATGCCAACAACTCTTGGATTTCCTTATCTATCTCCTCCTTATATGCTTTTGCATTTCGGTAAGGGGTAGTAATGATAGCTTGGACCCCTTCCTCTAGTTCAATGATGTGCTCAAATTCCCTATCTGGTGGTCATACTTGTGGTATATCTCTAAAAACCTTCTGGTTCCTTTACAGCAATGCCACGATGTGAGGGGGATAAACCTTATGTTGTTTCTGTTGGTTTCTTCTCCATGATTCAACACTCCACAACCCATACAATATCCCCATGTCGAACATTTGCATCCATCCTGTTGGATGTCACAATATTGGGTGGGTATGAATGCATTCCTCTCAACATCACCTCCTTACACCTATGAAAAAAATTGGTATTCCAAGATAAAAAAAATAAGAAAGTCAAAGCACTAAATTAAATTCAAGGCAAACACCATGTGGAAAAATAAGAGGAATACAAAGATATGTGAAGATAACATGATCTCATGATTTTATATTTTTGAGTGGACATGCAAGCCAAAATTAGTAAGCCTACCCATGCACAAGGAGGATGTGAGGATACCTTCAATGAATTTGTACTTTCCATTTCCATTATATAATGTCATGCAATACTTTTGTTTCCTCCATCCTCACACCTACCAAAAAAAATAACTTTCCTAGACAAGCCATAAGGAAATAAGAACAAATGTTAACTGAAACACATAGAAAATTCCTTCCCAAGTAAGAAGGGGAATATTACATCTAACAAGGAGGTAGAGAAACTGAACCAATGAGGGAGATATTGGTAAAAAGGGAAAAAAAAATTACTAAGGAGAGGTCTTGATCACCACTAAAAATTTTGTAGAGGACATGCAAGCCCAAATTTACAATTCAACTCATACAAAAGGAATAAGTGAGGATTCCTAAAACAAATTTTCAATTCTCACTTCCATTAGATGATACAAATAAAATATTTCTAAGTCACCACCCTTAAACCCACCAAAACACGGGTTTGATAAGAAAAATAGCAATGCAAGGACCCAAGACACTAAATGAAATGCAAGGAAAACACCATGTGAAACAAGAAGAGGAAGATGAAGGAAAACAAGGAGGTGGAGGAAATGAAATCACAAGGGGATACTTGGTAAAATGATAACAAAAATAAAAAATAAGAAGTGGATTTGGTGACCACATAATCTTTTTGAGATGATTTTGCAATCCCAAATTGACAAGCTAGCTTATGCACAAGGAATATCCTCACTTCAATGAGAAAATGGCATGGAATATTTATGAGTGGAATGGAATAAAATGTTTTTAAAATTTAATTTTTTTTTTACTTTAAACTATATATATAAACATAGTTGCAGATGAAACAGGAACTATTACCTCAAAACAGGTACTTGAGCCCAAAACCCCCCAAAAACATGAAAAAATAACCCAAAAATGGAAATTATTTATTCCAGAACGATCTTTTTTCCTTTTTAGGGTAAATTTTCAACAATTTTTTTAAAATGGAAGTAAAAAAATTAATTTATAAATAAATTGAAAATGGATGAAAAAAACACCCTTAAAAAAATTGTTTATTTTGGAATAAAAAAAAAAAAAATCGGGTTACAATTTTGACCTTTTTTAGTAATGGAGTTAAAGAGAAAATATCCGGAATTTGAAAAACTATAAAATTCTAACAATTCTCGGACATGATGTTAAAGATAAAATATCATGTCTCGAATCCTGATAATTCCAACTATTTCCATCCATGTTAAAGATAAAATATCTTGACTCTAAAAAACCTTGAAATTGTAACTGTTTTCGACCATAGCATTAAAGATAAAATATCGTGACTTAGAAAAACATTAAAATCTTGACAATTTTTCAACCATGCAATTAAAACCAAATATTATGACTACAAAAACACTGAAGTTTTCAAAACATTTCGAGCATGACATTATGAAAAAAAATTATGACAAAAAACTTTAAAAATGAACACTCAAGAGTAATTTATTTTTTTAAATGCAAAATATATAGTGATTTTAAAATCTTAGCCTAAGACAACTTGATACATTGCAACAAAAATTTATAAATCAACCATCAAATTGACATGCAGTGTAGGTGAACTTGTCCTGTTGTAATGAAAACTTAAAGACCAACGATGAAATTGAGACATTGTGGGGGCAGACTCAATTCATTATAACGAAATTTTTAAAATCAACTCTCAAATTGCCCATAATGGGATTAGGTTGTTAGATGAGCATCGACACAAACCCTATAGAAAAAAATAAAAAAATAAAAACCAAAATAAAATAAAAAAGTAAATGTTTAAAGAATTAAAAATGAAAGAATTCATCATCTTTAAAATCAAAGAAACATGTTCACCAGGGTAGGGTTTACAGAAAATGGTCGCTGCAACTGCAGCTTCCCCTATTGCCGCTAGAATCGACTGGACAAAGGTCTTCATCGTGCAGCTGAAGCGGATCAATCGAATAGGGAAGGAAAGCTACATGCGGTTGGGGAATTATTACCCTCTTCTGGAAGAAGAGAGATCTATTGAAGATCTGGAACATGGTGTGGTGGATCGAGCTTCTGAAACACAAAGGAGAACTACCGCCACTCTATAGTTGACTTTCACCACTCAATCTGTCACAAATCTGATAGATCCAACTCTCTGGAACTGCTGCAACGACAAAAAAAAGGAAGCATGCCCGGAAGAAATGAGGAGGTCATATGAAATCATTGTTTTGACATCTTTATAGGCTTTCGGTTACACGTTGGCACAGACCCGTGGCAAATTGGCCCACGACGACCAACTTGCAACGGCAAATAGGATATGTGACAATAGTCCAGAGGTAAGGGAGCGTAAACATATCTTACACCACTTATACACATTAGATTTTGGTAATGTTGCATATAGCCGGATCTGGAATGGATCTGGGCTAACTAAACTTGTCATGATAGTTGGCATTATCAGTAGAGCCAATATCATACAACTCAAATATATAGAAGACCAAAATTCATGCAAATCGCAGATTTGGGTGTCCACAAAGGCCACGATACCCCACCTATATGGCACCTGGGGTAAAAATGTTGCCGAAAGAAGGAAGAGCAAGCTGACCGGCAGTGAGATAAAGATGCGTAGCAGCATCTCAGGGTTTGATCTCTCATAGGAAAATCCACATCATAAATCACCAGATAGGACAAGCCAGGAGCAGCTAGAAACAAGATTTGGTACACATGTAGATGCCCACAGCTTCTAGGCTTGTGGAAAAACCCCAGGAGGAAAATCGAAATTAAATTTGGTGAAAGTGACAGACTCTGTAAAACAAATGCAGAAACTTATAATGCAACAACTAGGATGCCCCATCAGATCACAAATCTAATTCATGGGGGCAAAGTTCTTCAGGAGACAAAGTATTTATGGGACTATAAAATTGCACCCCTATCAACAATCATTCTCAATTTGATAATAAGAGGGGGTGCAATAGTCAACAGCAGGAATCCTCTCAGGGGTGAAGGAAGTGGGATTGGTTCAACAAAACTCATAGGAACACAACAGGGGAAAAAAAAGGTAGCATATCCTTTAAAAACATACTACAAAGGGAAAAATATATATGGAGTAGCACCAAACCATACAGGTATGGACGCAAGGCCATATATTGTGGATCAACTGAATCATATACCATAATACAAAACAGATATACCAGAAACAGATGAGCACTGCACTATTTATGAAAGAGAAGCAATAATAAGTAGATTCAACTGCTTTTGGCCCAAACCGGTTGATCTATTTCATTGGATCTTCACGAACTAGACCACACAATTTGAAATACATCTCTACTCCAAGGGTTTCTTCATTGTGTACTTTCTTTCAGCAGAGGACAGAGACACAGTAATACAGGAAGGATCTTGGTTCTAAGGATCCACAGGACTCTTCATTACGCCATGGTTTCCAGATTTTGATGAAAATACAATGATTGTCTCTAAGAAACTAGTTTGGGTGCGTCTACACAATCTCCCACTACATCTCTGGAGTCATCAAGTACTAGCTGGAATTGGTAATACTATTGGGTGCTACATCAAAGTGGATTCCCAATGACTGGAGGAAAGAATTTATACTTTTGCACGAATATGTGTGGAAGTAGACCTCAGCAAAGGTCTGCCATACCAAATTCAGCTGAAGCATAGACAGAGGAGCTGGACTAAGGTTATAGATTATGAAAACACTGCATTCAAATGCAGAATATGCCGACAAACAAGACACCTACAAGGCACATGTCTAGCAGCTAATAAAGACAACCGCAGAAAGAAGAAAACCGGAAAACAAGCAAAGGGGTGGCAAATCCCCCCACCACCCTCGGAACATGAGGAGGAGGAAGAAGAGGAATATGTAGTCCCCAATGAAACCAATCAGATGAACAAAGAATCAAAGGTTGAAGGTACAAATCCACAGGTACATATAGCCACAGAACTAGCAAGGCCAACTGAAAATATGGATATGAGCAGATCTAAACGGCAACACATTTCAGATACATCAAACTCTGACAAAGACAACCCACAACCTGTGGCTGAAACAACACTAGCACTTATAACTTCAACAGAGTCACAAGAGGGCTAGAGAAAGGTTGAGAAGAAAAAAGGGTGAAAAGTCTGACTTTTTTCCCAGCTGTACATTAATCTGGTATTTTTCTTTTTTTTTTCTGAACTGAACACCCTGTGTGGTGATGAAGGACTTATGCATCTTTTTTGACAAAACAGAGCACCATTTTTGAAAATGCTTATAGAAATGGCAATAGGCCAATGCAACATATGCCGAAAGGTATCTACAACATGTAATTTTTCAAACATAAATGAAAGATTAAGATTTTTCCAGTGGAAAAAAAATTAAAAATGAAAAATACAAAAGAAAACAAAAATAACTAAAATAAATTAAAAATAAAAGACGGGTACCAATTCACGTTCTCGTTTGATCGATAATTATGTTATATATAGAAATGCACGCACACACACAACATTTCCTTTCATGACACTCACCCAATTGGAAGCATATATTTTCATTTCTTTGGAAACAAAGTATATGGCGATAAGGTGTATAGGAATATGTATACATAACATTGCAACCATTCTTACAAATGAGCATGCATTTCTAATCATATATCCCCAGTGCTTCTGAGACCACCACGCATGTACAATCCTAAGAAGAAGCACGCACACTTTAAAACATGTGCATTTTTTTAAGAAAAATCATGTGTTCCCTCTAGAATGTGTGCACATTCTTAATCAAAGTTGGGCACATTCTTAAAAATTCATTTGTACATTCCAAAGTAGGAGAACCACATGTTCCAAAGTGTGTGTGTATTCCTAACCTACCAAATTTTTACCTAAGGTTTGTGTTTCTTCTCATGACCATGTTTAGGGCATCAAAACTCATACCTAGAGCTAAAAAATGCTAATAATTCCTATATACATAAATAAAAGAAAATAATTCCCTTGAGAGGTCATTTGTGGTGGCTTAGGGTGTCATTCTTGGCCTCATAAGCCTAAAGATTCATTTTAGTGAATAAAATTCTCAATTTTGTTCCTTTGATTATATTTAGAGCCTAGAAACTAAGAATTGATTTCCAAAATCTCATAATTGTAGCTAGCCCCAACTGAATACAAATGATACCATCGATAATTCCTTTGTGGGGATTAACCATACCATTATTGTCCCTATATGCCAATAAGCTTCCCTTAAGATCTAAGGCATTGGCTTCTCAAGCATATCCAAGGATCCAAGACTATTACCTAGTGCTCAAATCTCCTAATAATGCCCATGTATCCAATTGAAGGCAAAACATTCCCTCAAGAGGTCCTTTAAAGTTGTTTGAGCTATTTTTCATGACCTACAAGCCCTTGAAGATGCCAAAAACAGCAAAAGATCAAGCATGGTGACTTAATGCATTGTGTTTGGCCCTCAATGCCTATAATATTTATACTTTAGCCATAGATTAGCCTTTCTAGTCCGCAGATTTATATATATATATTATAAGTTTATCCATAAGAAAATAAGAATAATTTTAATCTTATAACTTGGTGTTAATGATCTTTTTATAATGCCCTATCTTTCTATTTTCTTTATGTATTTACATCACAATAATTTCTCCTTAAATCTTCTTTTGATAGTGCTTTTTATACTATCAATATTTTAAATATTGACCTCCACTTGAATCCTCTACTACTTTAGCTAGATGAAAACATGATTATGTCATTCTCTCTTTAGCCTCAAGCTGATTTTATTGAATATCCTTGCTAAAGGAATTATGTTAATTCTCACATTTATTTTTAATATATACATCAAGTTATAAGTTACATTGTTTGTGTAGTTGAAGAGATCTCCACCCTTTGCAACCTCAAAAGAAAGAATAATTACAAACCATGTCTCAACAGTTAGGATCATCATTTATTGTAATTTTATTCCTAAACAAACAAGCTGGTTGAATAAATTGAGGTTGATCTTACATAGTTAAATTGTAACGTAGATATTAAAGAAAACATTTTATGAGTTTTCTCAATGATGCCTATGTATCCAATTAAAGGCAAAACATCCCCTCAATAGGTCCTTCATAGTGGTTTGTGGTGTTGCACATGGCCTTTGATCCCAAGAAGATGCATGAAACCTCAAAAGTTCATGAAGTGTGGTGATTTGAGGCATTTTGTTTGGCGCTGGATGCCTATAATATCTATACCTTATCCATAGATTAGCATTGTTGCTCTATAGATAAAATTAAAAAACACACACACACACACAAATATATATATACATACCTATAATACTTACACTTTAGACATATATTACTCTCTCTCTTTCTCTCTCTCGTCTCTCGTCGTCTCGTCTCCTCTCTCTATATAATATATATTATATATATATATATATATATATATATATAATAATATATAAATATATTATATATATCAAAGGCTAAAGGTTATCAACATCTTTTTAGCTAGTGGCATTGCAAAAGAAGGGAGAAATATGGATATCGCAATTAGGGTTTTCAGTGAGGATCATTTTTCTAGAGGATTAATTGGATGTGCTCAAGAATCCATGAAGCTCACAAGTTGTGGTAGCATCTTCCTCTCTCCCTCTAGTGTGAATGGAAGTAGCGTTGTAGCGTGGATCTGGCGTGGAGATATTTCTACTAAGTGTTGGGTAGTGTGGTCCATTTTTTTCATCCCCCTTCTTTTATTTTTGATGATGTTTTAGAATGTGTTCATTTGGATTTGATGCGTTCATCTCACGTTTCTAGGATAGGGGTGTTACCCACTTATTTATTTATTTTTATTTGTTACCATGTGTGGGTCTGGCTGGTCCATCATGGGTTTAGCTTCCATTTTATCGCATCCTTGGAATGCATGTTTGGATTTTCAATATGATTGCCTTTAATGCCTACCATTTAGGATTTGATCACCTCATATCAAAGTGTAACTAAAGGAAAATTCTCATGATTCAATTCTATCGAGTTTGGTAGGTTGTCTTAAAGATCCGCTTCAGATGGTAGGCTTTCATATTTTTGTCAATACACTTAGTGGAAACTCGATCCAAATATGTGTCTCTAGATCAGTTTTAGGGATAAAATTAACGCAACTTGTAGAGAACTAACTGGGGGTTCCTGTAGCCATGCAACGTCTTCTTTGTGAAGGTAGACTATTGTAGGATTATGTACAACTGAAGGATTATGGAATTGCTAAAAACTCAACCATTATTTTTTTGTTGAGGCTATGTGGGGGTGCTTCGGGATCCAGGAACCTAGGAGGCTCAGCCTCCTATAAGGCTGTGGCATAGCATAAATTCCATAATCCACCATATATGACACAATACAATCCTAGACCTTACATTGTTGATCAATAGTAACAAGTATCTACCATGAAGCTAAATTTGACAGAGGTAAATCAATTTTTTTTTGTTCTTCAATCTACGGAGGTGATTTCTAGATTTAATGGTTTTTATCCTAGTTATGATATTCCTCATCAAAGGTGTTTTACAAATTGTACCACCAACTGCGACATATATCTATGCTCAAAATATTTCTTCATTGTTCAGTTCGATACCCAGGAGATTTAGAGAGAGTATAAAAAAAGGGCGTTGGTTTTGGGGAAATGCAAGGCTCTTCATTACCCCTTGGTTTCTAGATTTTGATGCCACAACAATGGTAGTCTCAACAATGCCAATATGGGTGAGGATACCTAATATTCCCATTCCTTTCTCGCATGACAAGGTCCTTAATGAAATTAGAAACACCTTAGGGTCATTTGAAAGGATGGACTCCAAAAGAACAAAAAAAGGGTTATTCACCTTCACCAAAATATGTGTACGAATACATCCAAGTGAAGGTCTATTGAATCACATTTAGTTGAAACATAAAAAATCATGGTGAACCTAAATATTCGATTATGAAAATATAACATTTAGATGCCATTTTTGCTACCAAATAAGACACCTACACGACACATTCCCTCAAGAAAAAAGGTACCCAAAACTAAAAAAGGGGGAGGCTTGCAAAATAAAAGTATGACGCCCTTCCAATTCCTACCTCACAGAGGAAGAAGAAGGGGAAGTTATAATGAATCAATTAAATCAAGAAGAAGATAACACTCAAGTTCATATTGGAAATGTGACCCACGAGTAGAATGGTACATAATCAAAAGAGGTCCATAAACTAGAACAACAAAAAAATTAGGCACCCAAAGAGGAAAGGACAATGTGCACAAAGAGAGTTCTTTCTTTGAAAAGTTCTGATTTAGAAATAGAACCCCTGCTAGAGACAATTGAATGATTTGATAATGTTTTTGTGGACAAAATTGTAGGGGATGGCGAAAGGTTTAGAAAAAGAAAGGGAAGATAAGTGATTTTATATCACTTAATATTCACCATTGTATTTTCTATTTTTAATTTTTTCTTTTATTTTGAGCCATAAAGCCTCTTATACTAAATTATTT
>APFE030750700.1:0-27682 GCA_000404065.3 Pinus taeda | reverse complement strand
ATGCTTTTTATATTATCAATATTTTGAAGAGTGGCCTCCACTTAAATCCTTTATTGCTTTAGCTTAAACAAAACATGATTATGCCATACCCTCTTTAGTCTCAAATTAATTTTATTAATATTTAAATCAATACTAGAAGGTTTATGTACATAAATATCTTTGCTAAAGGAATTATGTCAAATCTAATATTTAATTTTCATATATACATGAAGTTTTAAATTATGTTTTTTTTTGTAGCTGAAAAATACCTACCATTTGCAACCTCAACCTAAAAAGAAAGATCATGTCAAACCATGTATAAACAACTAGGATTATCATTTATTGTAATTTTATTCCTAAACAAACAAGTTGATTGAATAAATTGTGGATTATCTCACATAATTAAATTGTAGCATGAATATTAAAGAAAATATTATATTGGTTTCTTCAAAAAAAGTATTTTTCTTTAGAGTTTTTTTCAAATTATATGTTGATCTAGATTGGATGATTATATTGTTTTTCATTCATCTCGATGCTTTCAGAGTGGAAAAAGTGGAGGAGTCAAATCAAAAAATCCTTTTTACCGATGGGACCTAGTGCGCCAAATTGGGGTCTGAAACCTTCTGGGAGCATTTTAAGGCATAAAACGACACTTTTTAAGAGTAAAATTTTGTCACTTTTTCCTATTTTACACATAGAGACCTTTCCAATGGCACAAGAATCACATCAATCGAAATCTATATGCGAAAGTTATGTCACTCAGAAGTTGACCTTCCTCTTTCACCACCATAATTCAAGAGGATGCCATGTCAAACCCCCTTATTAATAAAAAAGGGGCTAACCACATGATTATGATGAAGAAGAATTTAGAAAATTCTATATTATAACTCTAGTTAAGATTTGAGGTAATCAAACCTAACCAGTAGTAGGGCTAAGCAGGTTGTGTTATAAATGGGCCACCAGGATGAAAAGAGGTTCCATTATTTTGAGTGCAACAGTTCCATAGCTGAGAAAAAATAGACAATACGGATAGGAGAGAGCGAACATAGAGAAGATTTTTTCATTACAGTAGTAGCCCATATGCCACATGCCATACTTCTTTATACTTGCAACCATGTTTCCATTCAGATAAAGAAAGTAGAGTAGCCTGATCACATTCTAGCTTAATTTTATCCTAAAAGGGTTTCCAAGATCATATTGTCTGTCAAATATGTTTGTGAGATTTTATTTTTCCATTTTATATTTTCTACATAATTTTAATTTGCATGCATATACTACTAACAATAATATACATATCTAGAAATCTAAAGAGATATAAAATTGTAATAGTGTAGATTTTTTGTTTTTAAGTATAATTTTATCATATTTATTGTGATGAATTGTCCAATGGAATATCCAAATCATTTTAAGGATCTTATTAGTATTAGAACAAGTTTATTTTTGTATATTATGGATATTTGTAGAGGATATAGATAAGATGGGCCATAAGTTATAAAACCCTAATCATGGCAAATCAATTTTTCGATGACCATCGTCATCTTATAGAGAAGAGGCTTTCACAATTGGAAAAACAAGTTGTGGATATAAATCATAATTTAAATCTCCTCGTGATTTCCTTTGGAAATAAGTTAGGGATATTCAGGGAAATGGTGGTTCTAATGTAGAGTACAAATTAGAGGGGAGAACATGAGATCAAGACGAAACAGAGAACCAATCGAAAGATCCAAAAAATATCAACCCAATTTGAGTTCCATGAATCATTCATAGTCCTTTTTCAAAATGGAAGAAAAGGTTGATATCAAGTTGTACGAGAATTATATCGATGCTCTAAAGTTAAATCACAGGTTACAACAACTGGAAGTGTATTTCAATGTCCATTAAATTGAGGAAGAATAGAATATTTCATTTACGTGGGTGAAATTAGATGGCCATGCCCTGACTTGGTGGGAAATCCACATGGAGACCTTGAGGTTGGAGGGAGAAGCTCCAGTTTCTAAGTGGGAGGACTTCAAAACCCTCATAAATTCATAGTTTTACATCATTGGATATGCAGAGTACTAGTGGATCCAGTGGCACTACTTGAGGCAAAAGTTGGGGCAAAGTGTGCAGAAGCACACCACAGAGTTCAAAAAGATGGCTTTAATGTTGGGTATCTCCCCAAAGAACCCTGATGTACTCCTCAAGTATCTGGGGGGTCTACACCACCATTTGCGAGATAAAGTGATGTTGTTCAAGCCCAGATTAGTGGATGAGGCTTATGTATAGGAACAGTACTTGGAGGACATAGGCTTGAAGAAATAAAAATCAAGTGGATTTAAGTAGAAGGATAAATAGGGAGCTTGTAAAGAGGGGAATAAGAAACAGAAAGGGGGTAAGATACAAATATGGAAGCCACAACACATTAGTAAAAACATCCCAATAACCATTGTAACCATTGTAACATTGATGGCCATATAGAAGAGAAGTACTAGAAGTTTCATATAAAGCTTAACACTAAGAACAAAAAGAAATATAAAAAGAAAAGGAATCTCATGGAAATTGATTCAAGAAACCAAGTTGAAATCAACTCAAATGTGGATGAGAATATTGTATGTACATCAATGTAGAAGGAGGTGAATCTGAGTAGCCTTTAACATTAGGTAAAAAAACAATATACCATACTCTTCCATATAAATATATCGGTCAAAAAGACCAAGATTGATGCTCTATTTGACTCAAGATCATAGGAAAATATCATTGCAGCATAGCTGATCAAGAAGTTGGGGTTGGAAGTTCATGATCATCCAATCCCATATCCATTGGGATGGGTAAATAAGGATGCGGAGTTGAAGGTAAAAAAATAGTGCAAAATTAGGTTTTCCATCAATGTTGATTTTATTGATGAAGTAGAACTAGATGTGGTTCCCCTTGATGTATGCGGAGTCATGTTTGGGAGTCCCTACATGTATATATGAGATGCAATATTCATGAGGAGATCCAACTAGTATCGGCTCATCAAGTATGGTAAATCATTCACCATCAATGTCTATAAAGGCAAGTCTAAAATTTCATTCGCAAGTGTCGATCAAGCCAAGAAATTGATCAATTCTAGCAAGAAGTATGGTTTATTGTTTTTATGAGAAAATTGGTTTGTAGAAGAGTTAATAAGATGCAATACATCCATAGAGGGGTGTACTAAGAAACAAAAACAATAACTAGAAGATTTTCTATAGGAATACAGGGATGTGTTCTAGGAGCCTAAAGGGTTACCACTTAAGAGGGAAGCATAGCATGAGTTCTAGCTATTGTTAGACTCCCCATTGCCAAACATTGGGTTGTATAGCCAATATGGAATAAAAGAAATTGCGGTGAAGAAATAGTTGCAACAACTACTGGAACATGGTTTCATTTGACCAAGTACATCACCATGTGAGTCACCCATCATCATTGTGTAAAAGAAGGATGGGACTTGGTCAATGTGTATTGATTGAAAGGCATTGAATAAGATCATGCCCAAGAACCCCTACCCAAGATAGATGATCTACTAGATTACTTACAATAGGAAAAACAATTCACCCGGATAGAATTTAAGTCTCGATATCACCAGGTTTGAGTCAAAGAAGAAGATACCTAGAAGACCGCCTTCAAAACCAGGAAAAGTTTGTATTAGTGGTTAGTCATGCGACTTGGTCTATGTAATGCATTAGCTATGTTTATGAGATTAATACATCATGTACTATGCCCATTTATAGATTCATTTGTTATTTTCTATTTAGATGACATACTCGTATACAGTGCTACCTTGGAGGAGCACATTTCACATTTGATGCAGGTGTTGGAGACATTAAAGAAGCATCAACTGCTAGCAAATCTCAAGAAGCATGAGCTTGCCAAATAGTATTTAGTGTATTTAGGGCATGTGATAGATGGAGGAGAGATGAAGAGTTTAATTAAGGATTTTAATTACAGCAACACAGTACCTAAGGAAATTCATTGCCTTGTTTTCAGTGGTAACATCACCACTCCATGCTATAAAAATAGGTGGAAAGATTTTATAGTGGGGAAAGTGTCAAGAGAGGACCTTCAAGGTTCTTAAGAAGAAGATCAATTAAGCACTAGTTCTAGCATTACCAAACTTGAATAAACCCTTTGAAGTGGAGACAGATGCCAATTTGTATGCTATAGAGGCATTCTTGATGTAGGGAGGAAGGTTTGTATGCTACCATTTTGAATTATTTCATGGGGCAGTTATCAACTATCCTACCTACGATAAGGAGCTATATTCCCTGGTGCAAGATGTGAAGAAGTGAAAGAACTATTTGATGGGAAAGGAGATAATAATCCACACAGATCACCAACCACTAGAGTACTTGCAGGCCCAGAGTAAGCTACAAAAAACTGGGCATTACAAGTGGATGGGGTTTTTACAACAATTTCATTTGGTGATCAAGTACAAGAAGGGAAAGACAAAACCATTGGTTAACATGCTTTAAAAGGCACCCACATCAAATATCATAGCTTAGATAAATTTGATCTACATAGAACCATTCACCCATGATGTATACAAAGGGGAATATTTAGAGGATGAGGACTTCAAGTAGGCATTTCAGCAGTTGTAGAGTTAGATTTATTTGCACGATGGCGATAAAAATGTTGACTACCATCTCCAGGATGTGTTTCTCTACAGGATGGATAAGATATGTGTTCCTAAAGGTGAGTTATTGTAGTTGATTAGAGAGGCTCACACCTCTAAGGTTGGAGGGAAATTTGGTGTAGGGAAGATAGTGGCCAACTTTTAGAGGTATGTGTATTGGCCCAAGATGAAAGAGAAAGTATCTAGGTTCATAAGACAATGCATGATTTTTTGTATCAACAAGCCTAGAAATATAAAACATGGTCTATATCATTATTTACATCTACCTACTTGCCCTTGGGAAAGCATTTCCATGGAATTTGTGGAAGGTTTACCAACAACTAGGAAGGGATATGACTACATGTTCATGGTAGTTGACAGGTTTAGCAAGATGTTTGCTATCATGCCCTGTTAAAAGACCATTAGTGGGCAGGAAGTAAAAATGTATTCTTTGGATAGTTCTGGGTGCACTTTGGGATACCAAGGAGCATAATTTCAAACAAGGACACCAGTTTTTTCAGTGCATCCTACACTACATTGTGGGAGAATATGGACACAAAGTTGAAGCGATATATAGCATTTCATCCACAAACATATGGGGAGATAGAAGTAGTCAATAGGAATTTGGTGCAGATTCTAAGGGGTTACAACCAGAAGCATGAGAAGTCCTGAGATAAAAATCTGGTATATATACAACATTCTTAAAATAGAGCAATCCACACTTGTATACTAAATTCCCCATTTGAAACTTGTTTTGGATATTTGTTGCCTTCACCTATGGATATTGCATATGGGAAACATAGAGGAGTGAGGTAAAATATTACAGGAGATACCTTAATGGTTGAAAAACTTATAAAGAATATCAGGCAAATCCATATACAAGTACAAGAGATACTACGAAATTCATAGGAGAAATATAAGGCCAGGCATGATAACATAAAACAAAGAAATCATTCAATGTCGGAGACAGAGTATGGCCACAGTTGAACAATGAAATGCTACAACAACCTAGTGAGAAAATCAAGGCTCTACGCTATGGTCCCTTTAAGATACTGGAAAATATAGGTGATAATTCCTATCAACTTAGTTTACCACCTTATACATGCATTTACTCAATTGTGAATGTAGATAAATTGAAACTCTATGAGACTTCCATGCTCAATCAGGAAGCGGAACATGTCCTACCTTTTGTGGGTGATTTGGTAGCAAATGCTCACACAAAGTTGACAGAAGATACAATTTCTTAGAAGAGGTATACAACTACAAGGCATGTGTATCGTTACCTTTTTCAGATTAGGTTGAAAGGACAACTTCCAGGAAAATCTAAATGGTAAACTAGAGAGAAGGTGGAGGAAAAAATTCCTCACCTCATTCAATGGAAGATTTTGGGGACCAAAAGCCTCCCAAAATGGGGAGGTGTGATCCATATTTTATAATTATGTTGTTTTTAATCCATATTTATGCTTTTAGAGTGGAAAATGTGGATGAATTATCTCACAAGACCATTTTTAATGACGGGACCCAGTTTGAAAATTAGGGTTTGAAACCTTCTAGGAGTGTTTTGAGGCATCAAACAATATTTTTTGGGGGTAAAAATTTTTCACTATTACTAGCACCTTCTTTTCCTATTCTACACACAAATTCCTTTCCAACGGCGCAAGAATCGCATCAATCAGATTCTGTATGCAAAAGTTATGCCACTTAGAAGTTGACATACCTATTTTCACCACCATAATTCGAGAGGATGCCACGTCAACACCCATTATTCATTAAAAGGGGTCTAAACATGTGATTATGATGAATAAGACAGTAGAATAGTCTATATTGTAACTTTGGTTAAGAGTTGCGGTAGTCAAACCTAACCACTAGTAGGCTATCGAGTTGTGTTATAACCGAGCCACTAAGAGGAAAAAGAGTTCCATTATTTTGAGTGCATTTGTTTCATGCTAATAAGAAATGGCCAAGAGGGATAGGAGATAGAGCACAAAAAAAGGATTTTTTCAATGTATTATCCCAAGGGCCATAGACCATACTTCTTTGTACTTGCAACCATATTTCCATTTAGAGAAATAAAGTGTAGTGACCTCACCTCGCAACTGGGTTTTTCTTTCGAAAGGGTTTCCCGTGTCATATTGTGTGTCAAATGTGTTTGTGAGCTTTTATTTCTCCATTCTCTATTTTATACATAATTTTAATTTTCATGCATAGACTATTAACAATATTCTATAGATCTATAAATATAAAGAGGTATAGAATTGTAATTATGTAGATTTTGGATTTTCAAGTATAATTTTATCGTATCTATTGTGATGAACTTTCCAGTGGAATAATACCCATGGAATTTTATGGGTCATATTTTAAATACTATTAATTATTTTAAAGTATTTATTAGAAAAATTATCTAAACACAATGGAAATCATTCTTAGAATCGTAAATATAAATTTTACAACTCATAGATCTAATAGCTACAATTCATACCTATAAGTAGAAATTGGAATGAACGTAGTGCTTGGATTTTGTATTTAACATGTAATTGAAGATGCGGAGGCATTATTTGATGGGGAGAACATTTGGATTGATGATAGACCATAGTGGTATGAAATATCTATTTGCGCAACCAAGTTAAATTGAAGACAAACAAGATGGTTGAGATTTTTGAGTGAGCGTGAATTTGACATCAAACACATCAAATGGAAGAAGAAAAAAGTTGATGATGAATTAGTAGAATGGTACAAGTTATGCATGCTAGAGGAATTAGTATGCATCCTTCAAATTAAAAAATTAGAATTTTAGCGTACGTTGCTATGGATCAACACTACCTACAAGTGAAAGAAAATATACAACAAGAGGATGTATCGTGGAAATATAAAGAGTAAAAGCTATAGGAATATGGAATAATTGTATATAAAAGGAAAGTGTATGTTCCTAATTCCTAGGAATTGAATAATTTAGTTATGAAAGAGATGCATAACATTCCATATGCAGAACACCCTAGATACCATAAAATAATTTCAACAATAAAAAGTGAATATTTTTTAGTAGGAATGAAGGGGGATGTAACTGATTATATTTCCATATGCATGGAATGTCAAAGAGTGAAGGTTGAGGATATATGCGTAGTTGGTTTGATACAACCATTACTAATTCGAAAGTGGAATCAAGATATTATAACTATTGATTTTATAATAAAATTACCTAGGATGGAAACATGATTCTATATGGTCATAGTGGAAAATTTGACAAATGTTGCTCATTTTATTCTAATGAAACTCAGTCATCATGAACCTAACAATGCAAAAATATACATGAATTTAATTCCTAGATTAAATAGAGTGCCAAAGGCAATTATTTCTGATAGAGATCCAAAGTTCACTTCAAACTTTTGGATATAATTGTTTGAAGGGGTTGGTTAAATATGAATTTTAGTATAGTATATGATCTAGAATTAGATGGAAAAATTGAGAGAGTTAATTAAATAACTAAAGATATGTTGAGAAACTATTTGATGGATAAACAATACAAGTGAGAAGATTATTTGCATTTAGTTGAGTTTGTTTATAATAATGTGTATGAATAATCATTGAAGATGATTACATTTGAAAATTTATATGGATGAAAGGGGAATACTCTAATAAGCTGGGATAGAGCAACAAATAGAGTAGTAATTGGGCCCTAATTACACAAGGAAAAGAAAGAGCAGATGATTAAAATTAAGCATAACTTGAAAGAATCCCATGTCATACAAAATAGTGATGCAGATAAGAATATGATATCCAAAAAAAGTATAGTGGGGAAGAATGTGTTCTTAAAAGTGAATCCAAATAAAGGCTCGTTCAAGTTAGGCAGTTTTACTAATTTGGTAGCTAGGTTTTCTCATCTATTTGAGATATTAGATATGCTATGACCAATTTCATGCAATATTCCCTTTCCTACTTCCATGAAAGTGCATAATGTATTTCATGTGTCTTTGTTGAAAATATATGTACATGATTGTAACCATGTCATTCATTGGACTTTGAGTTAGGTGGATCCCGAGGGAGACTTCTAGGTCTAACCAATGTGTATACTCGACAAGAAGGTCACGTTTTTTTGAATAAAATCTTGGATAAATTTCATTATAGTCCTATTGACAATGCTGGACCTACCAAAATTCAGGGGATCACCTTAGTATTAAGTCCCAATTGGACCTCACGCCATTTGGTGTGGGAATCCCATCTAGTATGATGGCCCGGTTGCCATTATCTTAAGGATTTGCCTCAACTCTTGCTTGTCAGCACAGGAGAGTGGTTTTCTTTGTCTTTGAGAAGAGAGGTTCGCATGCCTGGTGAGTGTAAGTGTACTTGTGCCAATGGTTCTTTCACTGTGAGGGGAAGAAGGTGAAGGTGAGTTCCAGGTTGAAAGGGATCAGTCCCAACTTGGCTAGGAACACACAACACAAAAGGACATACACAACTTCCAGCGGAGCAGTCCACTCAGATGTGCTAGTCACAACATACAAGGTAATATAACATGTAAAATACTCACTAATCAGTCTAAACAAGTGCAACGGTTGTTACATCAAGGTTCATGTGAAAGGTTTATCTGATGTCCGGCAGAGCAGTTGACCCAGACGAGACAATATTAACAAAATATACAACACATTTCCATTAATAGATTATGCATTACAACAAATGAATCAGTTCAGATGTAGAATAGAGGTTAAAGCAACATGCATTACAAGTGTTAAAGATTAGTCTTACAACAAATACAATACATGTGTGAAAACATGTTGGCTTGTTAACAAACTTATGAATTAAGCGAAAGTTCCAAGACACATCGTTACACCATACATCACTAACCTCGTGAGTTGAGCGTTGGAGCCACTACTTACTCCTTAAAGAAAGATTACACTCTCTTGGCTATGTGGGAGGAGCTAAGGTGAAATGTCCTTTCATGTACAAATGAGGGGGGTATTTGTAGCCAAGGGTGAAACTAAACCTTATGGTTGTTTGAATAACCTCATCACCGTTTGACTTCCATGAATTTTTGACTTGCATGACTCTATGTTCAACAAGTAGGTCTCTTGGACTTCCACGTTACATCACATTGATTGACAACAAGCCCATAGTGGAGATGTGGGCAACATGACTCATGAATTGACTCGACATGACTTGACATGACAATGTTGGTACATCTGTGCTACTATTGGAGTGCATGTCGAGCTATAGTGTTGTTGAGTGATGCATGTCTCCATGGTGTATCATAGCTTCACCTCCGCATGGTGAAGTGCGTGGAGTCTTCGATGGTCCTTGGTTTCTCTTGATGAAGCTTTAGCATGTTGTTCCTTGCTTTCATGCTGGAAGGCTTGACAAGCTCACTTGTTTGTGAAGGTGCATGTTCGTCACGTTCATCTGCTTCGCATGTTTCATTCATTCATCTGTTGGTGAACCTGTCCATCTGCATGTGCTCCCTTCATTCATCGCATTTGTCATCTTGACATGTTTATTGGTGTACATGTCCCTGTAGTTATTCATGACAAGACGAAATCAAATCAAAAACCTCCTAGTCTACCATGACACATGATCATTCGAATGCAGGGGACCAGGAGAGGCAGCAGGGCTGTGATGTGGGATGATGGCTCCAGGAAACTGCTAATGAAAACTACACAAGAGGCACTAAGAGATGGAGAAATACAATCTGAGTTGACAGTGACTGTCTGCAAGGTCTGGCTCAGCTAGGAGGCAAAACTGCGCAAATTTTGGGAGTGACAATTCGGGTTGCAGGAGGGAAAGGTAGGAATGGTCTATGAATTTTTTGGAACAAACATTCAGCAAGGGTTGGATAGAAAAATTTGCACAATTTTCTAGAGGAATAGGATGGGCTACATGAAGGGTAGGTAGGCAGGGATTGTGCAGTTTTTCTGGGGAACTGCTCGGGATACTGGCAGCCAGAACTGCACAATTCCCAGAGGGAACTGTCAGTTGGTTGTTGGGTCACTAATAGCCAGAACTACGTAATTCCTAGAGAGAACTACCAGTTGGCTGCTAGGGTCACTGGCAGCCAAAATAGTACAATTACCAGAGGGGATTGGAAGTTCGTTGCTCAGTCACTGGCAGTAGAGACTACGCAATTCTTGGAGGGAACAAGCATTCTGCTGCTAGGAGCTACTGGTTGGGAAAACTACACGGAGGCCGGCAGGCCAACCTGTTGATCATCTCTATGCAATTTTCGAGCTGAGCTAACTGATGGGTAGGGGAAGGCCTACTCATGAGCATTGCGTAGTTTCTGAGATGAACAGTCGGTCGACTACCCAGATGACTGACTATAAAAAATGTGAATTCTTTGAAGGAGACAGGGACGGGAACTTGGTGTCTGTCTGGCCTGTTTGCGCAATTTCCTTAGTCAGTTGAATGGGTGAGGTCAATGCCCTCTATATAAATTTTGAGGGGAGTCAGTCCCGTGGTGACTGTCGGGTCTGACAGTCCAGGTGGCCACCATGAGAGTTGATTGAGTTGCTTGCAGACAACGTAGCTTGAAAGGACTAGGTTGGTACTTCTGTGTTATTCTGGTTAACAGTCGATCGAGTCGAAGGCAAGGTGATGGTCTAGTTTTTAGTGAGGAGTCTTGTCATCAGAACTTTAGCAAAAATGACTAAGTGGGTGAACAGTTGAAAGGTGCATAGGTGGTCATCTGAACACATACTCACATGACTTGACGACAAAATGACCAAACCATCTAGACACACATGTTCAGCAAGACTGGCCGATAGTGCAAGCAACAAGCGTGACACTCGTGATTGATCGATCATTGATCGAGATGACACTTGCACGAAAATGAATTTGACTTCATGTGTGAGTGCAACAGATACTTTCATGGCAAACACAACAAACACACATGAAGAGAAGACTTCAAGCATAACCAGAACATGGTCGCAAGCATGACTTGGACATCAACATGTAGAGACTTGAATGCAATGAACAAGCAAGGCGGATGTAAAGACTCACATGAGCTAATAGAGTGAACCCGCGTGTGTGCAGTCATTAAGTGAACTCTTCAAGGGAGGCTCTAAAATTGGTGTAGGCCAAAAAATTTGGAGGGTGGTTGTAGCGCTACAACACTTGGCGACACACTCGTATAACTCTAGCTTCTCTGTTTTGGTTCATTGCTAGCATAGGGCCTTGGTCTTTTTGGGAGTATTGAATCATTGTGCAGGTTAGTTCAGTTTCCCCACTTACCCCATGGAAATAAATGGTTCACCCTTTTCCAACTCAGTCAAACATAATCAAATTTCATCTTAGATCTCAGTGTTTCAAATCCGGGAAGGGTAGTTTAATTCGCAAGTTAAAGATTTTCAGAGTATAAGTTTTCATCTCTGGTGTTTCTTTGTTGCCAGCAGACCTGGATAGTACCCCAACGGAGTCACGCAGGAACACACACATTGATCCACTACTAGTGAATCTGATCAATACCCTAGTGGAGTTGCATGCTTCACCTCTCTGCACAGGAAGCCTTTCTCTTCTTTCGCCTTTGTATTTTTTAAGAGAACTATGCATACAAACTTATTTATTTTTTGGGGTGGAAGAGGGATCCCGACTTATTAATAGCAGAAGAGGTTGTTCCTTCAGAGAAGCATGTAAGGCCTCTGACATAAGTTTGCTCGTTTAGATTTTTCCCCTTCTCCATTTCTACTAGTTGGATTAGCTTAAGCTCACAGAGCAGAAGGCTGAGTACAGACATGGGGCTTCCCAATGTGGACACGGGTTCACGGTTGGACCAAAACTTCCTTTATAAAAAGTTCGTATTTTCCATTAGGACTTCATCAGCCAAAGGTTGTAACCAAGCCCAGAGAAAATGGACACAAGACGAGCCAAGTGCTACAGTGTCACAAGTCTCTTCAAATTTCAGCCAATTACTCTATTCAAAAGCTAGAACGTAGTAGTTGGCAACACTTATTTCCAGAAACAAAAATAGTAATATATCAAACAAAAAAAATGAACGTGAACAAAAAATAGTAAGTAGAATCAAACAGGGCAAAAGACAAGATAATAAGCAAACCAAAACAAATAAAACAATAAGCAGCAAGTAGACTATGTACATGGCATAGACTCGGCCCGGCCTACTGAAACTAGTGTTTAAGGACTTGGCCTTTGATAGGGAGATTATCAATCCCCTCGTCAAGTGATTGCAAATGATGCGTGTGTGAGCCAAGTTTCTCATGGACTAGTGTTGGTCCGCCTAGCTTTGCTACCAGAACCTGGTGGCATTCCACAAGACCTTCAAGTGAAGACAACACCATTGTTTTAGGTATTGTGTGAAACATGGGCTCGGATGATGGCAAGGGGTAGTTGTTCTTATTCCGGGAAGGGATCAAGTTTCTGAAGTCAATGCGTAAGCAAATATTCCTAGATTTCTTACATGCAGGATTTAAATTAGCAAACTAAGTATGATGACAAACTTTGCAAGTAATCCAAACACTTAAAATGTTAGTCAATATTTTCGGCAAAAGGAGGAAAAACAACATGTATGTGTTACATGTTCTTTGCTGCAATGGCTTGTCTCCTCCTTTACCTAGAATCTCATGTTGGATTTCTCATGTGCAATGGGTACTCAAGTCATCATCTACTCATGCAGACCCATCTTAGTACTGTTTGATCAAGTGGTCAAAAATTGGTTGCTACTGCGGTGTGTAACTTGTATCAAGATTGGCCATATTCGGATCATGGTGGGTTCCCGGGTTCCTCTGTTTGTTCATGGTGTTGGTCCTTCGTGTGTTCAGTAAGAGTGCTTCAGCATCATAATTTGTGACTTCAGACTTCAAAAAACTTGAAATCATGCATGGTTCATTGTTTTGGATGACTGAAATACACTCAATCCTTGAGCCATCATGTGTTCCTAATTTGTCAAGACTCATGGCCCACATCTTGTTTGTACATGGATCATTTGGCGTGTTGATATTGCTACTACTACCGTTATTGCTACTATTGATACTATCCGAAAAGCAAATTGTACAAGTTTCATTATCATCAATTGGGCAAGGAAGGAGTCCCAACTACTTGTCTAGTGAGGTTGGGGTTGGTCGTGCAAGATAACACTCCAATGTCTTTTCCAAGAAGCAGTTGCTAAACATGAGTTCTGCGAAGACCAACGGTTTTTTCTCACTGTTAAGGGGAGTGACATTATGTTTCATATAGCTCTTCGATAACACCCATATTTCGTGCCATATGCCCTTGTATAGAAGCCACATGTGAGACCAGTGTGTAGAAAAATATCCATCTAGCTTGTTAGACTAGTCTCTATTGAGTAGTAGGCCATATGCTTCCGGTATGTCCACAACAACAATGTCGATGCATTGGTGGACTCGACTGTCATGGAATAGTCAAATGATCACGTCTCATAGTTCATAAATGGTTGGTACTGATGTTCTATTGAGTTGGATGAATCTGGAAAATGTTTTTCTCCATCGTGCATTGATCTTCTTGGAAATGGAGAGCAGCATGACATTGGCTTCCGCGCCAGAATCAACCAAGCAGTTGTGGACATTGTAGTTGAAAACTTTGAATGAAGCAGGAACGAGGGGCAACATGAGTTTGCTTCTTCCATCCAGAGTGTATTGAGCACAACGGATAGTGATCTGGGAGGTGTGCTTACTCCCTTGCTGGTGGAGGCGCGTTGTCTATTGTTGTTTGTCCCAATGCACGCAACAGGATATCTCGTTAACACTGGACTTTGGCTATCTTGAACAAACTGATGTTCACTCGAGTTTTCTTCATGTCATCAAATATGTTGTAAACTAGAGGTGGTAGCCTCACTGAGGTGTCCTAGGTGGAACGGATGTTCGTGCTATTCGGCAGAGTGTTTTGCAACTTGTTGCCTATGGACGTACTCTTATCCACCACTATCTTCCTGGACTTGCTTTGCGTTTGTTTCTTTGAGACAGCTGGTGGGTCAGCCTTCTTTATCAGCTTCCTCACCTTCTCTTGCATCTCCTCAAGTGTAGGTGGAGCCCCTTTACTCCTATGATGGTAATGATCATTTTTCTTTTGGGGCTGCTTCTTGGTGTTCATCTTCGAGGCTACTTGCGAGCACTAGTATGAATTCACCACATGCCCAGAACTTGGTGCTTCATCAAGTGCAACCTCTTCATTATCATCAATGTCTTCCAGCTGCTCATGTATATCACCATCTGCATCGAGTGTATGAGTACAGACAGAGGTAACAACTCGCTTCCAATTTGAACAAGAGCTCTCAAAATGAAATTCTTCATGGAAGGAACATAACTTAGAATCAATGCATTTATTGAGTTGGAACATAGGCTTATGTGCAAATTTGGAACTAAACTAGTTGTTGCTTGATGAGTTGGTTGATGATTTGCTTGCCTGTCTCTATCTGGGCGAATGACTGCTTGTGAATGCGTTTGTCTTCCATTGCTTAAGTTTGGACACTTCAGTGGTCAAGTTCTTGACAAGGCAAGTGAGGATCACAATATCAGTTGATTCCTTGTCTCTGCCCTTACTCGTCATTGCTTAGGGATTTCTTCTCACATCCTTGGATTCTTTCGTTGATTCGTCATCCTTGATGACTCCAATGGTGTGCAAGTCTTTCTCAACAGCAAGAGCCTCTTTGCAGCTTTCTAAAAGTGTTGGCTTTGTAGCTCGCTTGAAGAACTGCACAATGGTGGTTGGCAGTGCAGACGTGTAATCGTCGACAATGATGGAGTCATGAGGTTTGGTGTCTACTACAAACTTGTTCAAAATATGCATAAACCTCTGATTGAAATGGCAGTTGGCAGTGCAAACGTGTAATAGCCGACAATGATGGAGTCATGAGGGTTGGTGTCTACTGCAAACTTGTTCAAAATATGCATAAACCTCTTATTTAAATCTTTCACTTTCTCTTTTCCCTCCATCCTGAGGCTTCCCAAATCTTTGAGTAGCATGGCTTGGGTCTTATCATGAGAAAAATTTTCAAGGAACATATGTTTGAAAGAAGCCGAATTCTGTATGGAGTTGGCTAGAAGACTGTGATATACCAAGCAGCTTCCCAACCATCCAAGGTACATGGAAACAATCTACATTCTACATCGTCATAAAGTACCTCAAGGGTTTGTAGTTGTAGGTAGAAATTTTCTAAGTGGTCTTCTACCTTCAACGTGCTTTCAGGTTGAACTTGATGTTCATTCTCTCTGCTCACTTCAGCATCTTGTGTAGAGCAATCGGGAGAGCCAATGGTCATCTTCATCTTCTTCCTCTCCCTCGAAATCTAATGGTTCCGGATTTGGGTCTGTCGGTTCGTCTCCACCTCCACCTCCTCTACTACCTTCCCCTCTACCTCCTCTATGAGAGTTTGATCCCAAGACCACAAGGGTGCCTTGTTCATCTTGAGAGAAGATTGGAGGTTCGTCTTCGTCTTCAATAGCTTCTTCCGAACCTTCAAGAGTAGCAAGGACCGCTTCTTCCACCGATGATACAAAAACCCGTGTGGGAGTGGATTTTGGCTTCTTAGATGTGTGTGGAAGATACTGTATGCCTGGGATTAGGCTGACTACTTTTGCGAACTGGCGAGTGATGTGAAGACGAAGCCAAGGTGCTAATATAAAATCTTGTCTTCAATTTTGGGAGGTGAGGAGTAACCAACTGTTGAGTCATGAGAGAGGGAGTGTGAGTTACTGCCTTGACCAGATGGTTGATTAGTGAGTGTGAGGGGAACTTCAGCCATGTACAATTGGATACCCTCCTTATAGCTCCAGAAATTCTGACAGTCTTGGACCCGCCAACATTCAGGGGATAACCCCAGTATGAAGTCCCAACTAGACCTCACACTGTTTGGTGTGGGAGTCCCATCTGGTATGATGGCCCAGTTGCCATTGTCTTAAGGATTTCCCTAAACTCATGCATGCCAGCACAGGAGAGTGGTTCACTTTGTCTTCGAGAAGTGAGGTTCGCGTGCTTGGTGAGTGTAAGTGTACTTGTGTCAATGGTTCTTTCACTGTGAGGGGAAGAAGGTGAAAGTGAGTTCCAAGTTGAAAGGGATCAGTCCTAGCTCAGGTAAGAACACACAACACAAAAGGACATACATAGCTTCCAGTGGAGCAGTCCACTCAGATGTGATAGTCACAACATACAAGGTAAGATAACACATACAACACTCACGGATCAGTCTGAACGAGTGAAACAATTGTTATAGAAAGGTTCACGTGAAATGTCTGTCTGATGTCCGGTAGAGCAGTCGACACAAACAAGATAGAATTAATAGCATATACAACACATTTCCATTAATATATTATGCATTACAACAAATGAATCAGTTGAGATGTAGAACACAGGTTAAAGCAACATGCATTACAAGTTTTAAAGATTAGCATTACAACAAATACAATACATGTGTGAAAATGTGCTGGCCAATTAATAGGCTTCTGAATTAAGAAAAAGTTGCAAGACATGTCATTACACCATACATAACTAACCCCGTTAGTGGGGCATTGGAGCCACTACTTACTCCTCAAAGAAAAGATTATAGACTCTCTTGGCTATTAGGGAGGAGCTGAGGTGAAAATTCCTTTCATGTCCAAATGAGGGCAGTATTTATAGCCAAGGGTGAAACTGACCCTTGGGGTTGTTCCACTACTCTCATGACTGTTCGACTTCCATGACTTTTCGACTTACATGACTCTATGTTAAACAAGTGGGTCTCTTGGACTTCCAAATTACATCACATTTATTGACAACAAGCCCATAGTGGAAATGTGGGCGACATAAATCATGACTTGACCCGACATGACTTGACGATACCCTCCTTATAGCTCCAGAAATTTTGACGGTCTTGGACCTACCAACATTCAGGGGATCACCACAGTATAAAGTCCCAACTAGACCTCACACTGTTTGGTGTGGGAGTCCCATCTGGTATGATGGCCCGGTTGCCATTGTCTTAAGGATTTCCCTAAACTCATGCTTGCCAGCATAGGAGAGTGGTTCGCTTTGTCTTCGAGAAGTGAGGTTTGTGTGCTTGGTGAATGTAAGTGTACTTGTGTCAATGGTTCTTTCACTGTGAGGGGAAGAAGGTGAAAGTGAGTTCCAAGTTGAAAGGAATCAGTCCTAGCTCATATAGGAACACACAACACAAAAGGACATACATAGCTTCCGGTGGAGCAGTCCACTCAGATGCGATAGTCACAACATACAAGGTAAGATAACACATACAACACTCATGGATCAGTCCGAACGAGTGAAACGGTTGTTATAGCAAGGCTCACGTGAAATGTCCGTCTGATGTCCGGTAGAGCAGTCGACACAAACAGGACAGCATTAACAGCATATACAACACATTTCCATTAATATATTATGCATTACAACAAATGAATCAGTTCAGATGTAGAACACAGGTTAAAGCAACATGCATTACAAGTGTTAAAGATTAGTCTTACAACAAATAAAATACATGTGTGAAAACGTGTTGGCCTATTAATAGGCTTCTAAATTAAGTAAAAGTTCCAAGACACGTCGTTACACCATACATAACTAACCCCGTTAGTGGGGCATTGGAGCCACTACTTACTCCTCAAAGAAAAGATTATAGACTCTCTTGGATTTTAGGGAGGAGCTGAGGTGAAAAGTCCTTTCATGTCCAAATGAGGGCAGTATTTATAGCCAAGGGTGAAATTGACCCTTGTGGTTGTTCGACTACTCTCATGACTATTCGACATCCATGAATTTTTTACTTACATGACTCTATGTTCAACAAGTGGGTCCCTTGGACTTCCACATTACATCACATTGATTGACAACAAGCCCATAGTGGAAATGTGGGCGACATGAAACATGACTTGACTCGACATGAATTAACATGATAATGCTGGTACATTCATGTTGCTGCTAGAGTGCATGTCGAGCTACAGTGCTACTGAGTGATGGATGTCTTCATGGTATATCATAGCTTCACCTCCGCATGGTGAAGTGCGAGGAGTCTTCGATCGTCCCTAGTTTGCTTGATTAAGCTTTAGCATTTTGTTCCTTGCTTTCATGCTAGAAGGCTTGACATGCTCACTTGTTCACGAAGGTGCATTTTCGTCCTGTTTGTTCGATTCGCATGTTTTGTTCGTTTGTCCGTTGGTGAACCTGTCCATATGCATGTGATCCCTTCGTTCATCACGTTCGTCATCTTGACATGATTGTTGGTGTACCTGTACCTACAGTCACTCATGACGAGATGACATCAAATCCAAAACCTCCTAGTCTACCATGACACATGATCATTTGAATGCAGGTGACTAGGAGAGGCAGAAGGGCTGTGTTGCGGGATGATGGCTACGAGCAACTGCTGATGAAAAATGTGCAAGAGTCATTGAGAGATGTAGATAGACAATTTGAGTCAATAGTGACTATCTGCAAGGTCTGGTTCGGCTCGGAGGCAAAATTGCACAAATTTTGGGAGGGATAGTCCAGGCTGTAGGAGGGCAAGGCAGGCATCCTATGTGCATTTTTCAGAATGAACTGTCAACAAGGACTGGACAACCAAATTTGCGCAATTTTCCAAAGTAACAGGTCAGGCTTCATGAAGGGTCAACAGGCAAGGATTGCACATTTTTCCTTGGGAATTTCCCGGGAGACTGGCAGCCAGAACTGTGCAATTTCAGAGGGAACTGCCAGTTAGCTACTGGGTCATTGGCAGCCAGAACTACGCAATTCCAAGAGGGAACTTCAAGTTGGCTATTGGGGTCACTGCCAGCCAAAACTATACAATTCCTAGAGGGGACTAGTAGTTGGTTGTTAAATCATTAGCAACACAGACTGTCAATTCCTAGAGGGAACAGGTAGTCTACTGCTAGGAGATGTTGGCTGGGAAAACTGCACTGAGGTCAGGAGGCCAATCATCTCTATGAAATTTATGAGTTGATCTGACTAATGGGTAGCAGAAGGCCTGATCATGAGCACTGCGCAATTTCTGAGATGAACAGTCGATCGACTGTCCGGATGACTGACTGGGAAAACTGCACAATTTTCTGAAGGAGACAGGGACGAGCACTTAGTGTCTATGTTTCATGTCTGTGCAATTTCCTTATTCAGTTGAATGGGTGCGGTCAATGGCCTCTGCACAAAGTTTGAGGGGAGTCAGTCCTGGGGTGACTGTCGGGTCCAACTGTCTGGGTGGCTAGCATGAGAGTTGATTGAGTTGTTTGCAGGCAACATAGCTTGAAAGGACTAGCTTGGTGCTTTTGTGCTGTTCTGGTTGACAATGGATCGAGTATAAGGCGGGGTGATGGTCTAGCTGTCAGTGAGGAGTCTGGTCGTTAAAACTTCAGCAAAAATGACTAAGTGTGTGAACAATCGAAAGGTGCATAGGTGGTCATACAAACACATACTCGCATGACTTGACAACGAAATGACCGAACTATCCAGACGCACATGGTCAACTTGACTGACCGATGGTGCAAGCGACAAGCGCGACACTCGTGATTGATCATTCATTGATCGAGATGATGCTTGCATGACAACGAATGTGACTCTGTCTGTGAGTGCGACAGATGCTTTCATGGCGAGCATAACAAACACACATGAAGCGAAGACTTCGAGCATAACCAAAACATGGTTGTAAGCATGACTTGGACATCAACATGCAGAGACTTGAATGCAATGAACAAGCAAGGTAGATGTAAAGACTCACACGAGCTCACAGAGTAAACTCGAGTGTGTGCAGCCATCAAGTGAACTCTTCAAGGGAGGCTTTGAAATTGGTGCAGGCCAAAATTTTGGAGGGTGGTTGTAGTCGCTACAACAAGCCCAAAAGAAGTGAAATGGGAGCTTGAAGATGTTATGCATGAGAAATACCCACATATATTTTGAAATTTTGATGTAAATTTGTCTATGTGTACGCCTTAATGGTGTTCAACACTTAGAAGAGTGATGAAAATAAGGTGAACGTTTAATGTCTTAGTTAAATAACAATAATCATATCAAAGTAGAAACTATATTAATGTTCTTTAAGAGAGTATTGAGGGGCATTTCAATCTTACTACCAATAAGCACCACACTCTCCTCATTATTTATCATCATATTTATAGGGATAATTAGAAGGCATGGAAACAAATTAGAAAGTAATAAAATAATATATTAAAAATAATCTTAACATAAACTATAGCCTTCTAGAAAATAATATGTCATTTGTACTCATAGATTAATGGAATCTACCTATATCTACAATCCACCATTGAACATAAAGATAAAAAATAAATTTAACTTACAACATTTTGGCTTGGGAAAGCTTTACAGCATTTTACATATATGTACATATTCTATACATAATGATATTAGTTATTAAGATAATTGTTGTGTATTTTGTTATATTTTTTGCATGACTAACCTCAAGTTTATTACATTATGCCAGGCGCAGCAGGGGGGTCACAAGGGGGTGGAAACCCCCCTTTTCAGGGGATCTGCAAGGGGACAATAGCCCCCTCTACACGATATTCAGGGCAAGACCCCGAAAAAAAACATGCGGACCCAAGGATGTTTGGGTCACAGTCAGGAAAACCCAAGGATGGGAGTGAACCCACCCACGGTTTTGTTCATGGTTTTTTACAGATAGTTTTGGGCATAATGGTTTTTCCCATGGTATTTTCTAGATCCGATAAAGGGAACTACGGTAATGTTCTAATCTTGGGTTAATGGATTGGGGGTTTTTGAATACTTCAGAAGGTATATAATGTATTGTAACATTGAAAGGAACATAATGAAAAATTAATCTGCTTTCCCAGTTTTTTTGTTAGAGGAGAAAAATCTTTGTGAATATTTTATGTTCTCACCATCATATATTTTTTTATTTTTTAAGAATTCATTTGTAGGTAATTTGTGTTTAGTGCTAAAACCTTCAATTATGATGCTTTCCATGATAGATATTGACTTTGACCTATTGAAATTTAAGTAAATTGTTCATTAACTGATTTGATATATACTTTTGTTAGTTAATTGATTAATCATACAATGTTTTTGAATTGGTCTCTCATGCACATAGAGGAAGGAATTTCTAAGAAAAGAAAATTTTCATCCTTTATTTTCTTATTATTACGAAGATTACAAATTAATTTCTTCCCATGGTGTTTTATGTTTGTCCAATGACAATTTTCACTATAAAGTTTGTAGGAATTATTTTTTTTGGTAATGCCAATTTTATTCTTTATGTTTTAGGGTTTTCTATTAAGGCACTCCATGGTGAAAAATGTCACTAGTTCGAAAACCCCATGGGAAAAAATATATCTCATTGTACTTAGATCATGTGGATAAACTAAACATTAAAAAAAAAAAAAGTTCATTAACTTATTGGTAAAAGAAGAGGAAATTTAATCCTCCAACTTATTGTTAACAATTTTTTATAATGCATTAGCTTTCTATTTTCTTTATATCTTTACAGCATAATAATTTCTCCCAATTTTTTGTTGTGATAGTATTTTTTATGCTATCAATATCTTGAAGAGTTGCCTCCACTTAAATTCTATACCTAGTGATTTAGCTACAAATCTAATACTAGAGAGTCTATACACATGTATCCTTACTAAAAGATCTTTGTCAAATCACTTACTAATTTTTCATGTGTACATGAAGTTCTAATTTATGTTGCTTGTGTAATTAAAATAACCACTACCATCTGAAACTTCAACACATAAGATTATGTCAAACCATGTATAAACAATTAGGTTTATATTCTATTGCTAGAGGAACAAGCTTGTTAAATAAATAGTGAGTGATCACATATAATTAAGTTGTAGCATGGATATTAAAAAAAACATTGTATTATATTGGTTTCTTTATTAAAACATTTTATTTTAGAGTTTTGTTGAAACTAGATGTTAATTACAATTACTTATTTTAATTTTTTTATTAGAAAACTTATTCAAACACTATGGAGATCATTGTTAGAATCAAAAACTTATATATTGCAATGCTCATAAATTTAGTAGCCACACTTCATACTTAGAGTTAACAATTGCAATGAACATAACACTTTGATTTAACATGCATCAAAGGATTCAGAAAAGGTTGTAGTGAATGAGATCTTAATAAGGGAGGACCTAGATGCATTATTGAGTTCATATCTAACCAAACATAGTAGATATGTGAAGGGATTCAAAGGGCCAAGTGCATTGGTAGAATTGTTAGAATGAAGGATGAAAAGGATAAGTGACTATGTTATGTTGTAACATATTTGTTTATTTATCAACATATTGAATAATATTAAAATTATTGGTAATAAAAATGTTAGTAATAAGATATTTATGATTATGAATATTGAGAAATTTATTTCGTAAAGAAAATAATAGTTTAATGTGTAAAATTATGAGAACAAAATATTGGAAAATATTCCAAACCCATCCTATTCATTAATTATTTTATTTTATTTTATTGTAAGAGGATAATGACCATACCATATACTATGACGTAATAAAGCCACATGATGCCACCATAATAAAATAGCACGTAACTTTATATGTCAACCTAACTAAAGGGACAATTAAGATATAATCCAAACAAAGGGAGCTATTAATAGGTGTTGTCTATAATGTGATTTTTTGGAGATTCCGGTAATGGAATCTGGCGGAAGAAATGAGGTTAAATCTTGATTTTTAGCAGTTAAAATGGTTTTTTTAACTGCATATTTGGATTCAGCACCCTGAAAAACCCCTAGGACCCTTTGATTATGCAAAAACTAACTATCAAAATTGGGATTCCAATAAATTGCTACCAGATTTTGACCGGAAAAATCTCCCAGAAAAACTTTCGAAAAGTCTCATTATACCTGCCTATTAATATATGAACACCATATCATCCATACGATGACCAATATCAAGGGTAACGCATAATTCCAATTGGATATCAGCAAGGTGAATACTATGCGGACCTATTACATACGAATAATGATATCTACCTCTGATGAGCCGAGGGAAAGTATTAGTAAGTATAAATACGCCTCCCAATACTTTTATAACGAGCTAATGGTGTTCTGACTCCACGATCAACATTGAATTGATGGCCCACGACATGTATGGTCTAGTAGCCCTCTAATGTTTGGTGCGTTGAATGTATGGTACCACAACCTTGGAGCTCCTGCACATCTTATTGGATTTGAATCTCACCCACCACGCAGTTGGTCAACTTAATAATCCAGTAGTGCAGACCCTATTCTTTTGCAGCAACAGCGAGCACGTGGAGCCCTAGAATTTTTCTCACAACTCTCCAATACTTCGACCTGTGGCCTTGAGACTTTGCTTACTATTCAGGTAGGTCCCTCAAGTGATTTAGAGGGAGATCAATTAACCCCTCGACCGGTTCCGTCCTGATTCTGAAAATTACTGTTCAACGGGTCCCATCCAGCATTGGCAGATGACGATGGCTCCTCTGGTAACAAGTTCCACAACTCCCTGTATGGTTCTCTCACACTGCAAATGGGACGAACGATCTCACTGTATCTCCTATGTCACAGAATGGTCTCACAGCCTCACAATTTGATTTTCACTTGTTTCAGCGCCTCTGCCTTACGATCTCACTGTATCTCCTATGTCACAGAGAATCGTCTCACAGCCTCACAATTTGATTTTCACTTGCTTCAGCGACTCTGCCTTCTATCTACCGGCTTGATGATTGATGGGATAGTGTGCAAGCGACTCTATCCACTGCCTGGGAGTTTGATCCAGCTAAGTTCGCTATGAGATCTGCAAAGGAACCCATGAAACCAATACCCACAACTAGAAATACAATAATGCATAAAATAAAAATTGGACCAGGTAGGCTGACTCCGAGAACCACTGAAATTGCATTTGCCCACTAGGGTGAAGTTGAACCCCACCGACGTTAGCTGGAAGGATATCTCTTGAAACCCTTCTTTGTTAAGAACTCGTTTGAGCTCTCAAACCAATGTTAAGATAAATTCCAAATCCATGTTCGCTACCGTTCCCTTTTGAAGCTTAATGGCTCGAAAGAAACCATGAGAAAAATACCTTGGTTGAGAATTACCTCGCGCCAAAACCATGTGCTCTTAGTCTTTTATTTCATTTTTAGTAATAATATAATAAATATTATTATTATTATAATACTTTCTTCTTTCTTTTTTATTACTATTAATTTTATTTTATTTTTAGTCCAATTGAGTCAACTAATTGGGGATATTACAATTCTCCTTGTGTGACATTGTTGTCGTCAAGCCATTTCAATGTTGGATGTTGCAATATGTGCTCTCTTTCTGAGGTGGTCGTCTTCGTCACACAAATCTTTTCATTGTGCCTAATATTTTCGAATGGTCTTGCTCCGAAGCTTTCTTTCTTGAACGTCCAACACCTCCTCTAGAACTAGTTGAAGATGTCCCTCCTCATCTAATGGGGGTAAATCAGGTGATGATTTGATGTTCTCCCCTACCGCCTTCTTCAAACAATAAAAATGAAATACGTTATGAATTATGCTCTTAGCTCGAAGCTCCAATTCAAACACCACCTCTCCTATTTTTCGGATAACTTGATAGGACCCGTAGAACCGTGACTCTAAATTTTATGTTATTTTCTACTTCAAGGTAGACAATCTGTACAGTTGTAGCCGGAGGTAAAATACATCTCCCACTTCGAAACACCTTTCTAGCCTTTGTCGATCGGCATATAACTTCTGTCGATTATGAGCTATCTATAGGTTATCCTTGAGTGCCTGGGGAATATCCTGACATCCTTGGATCCAATTCTTCGCTAATGGTTCCCTGCTATATTTAAATGTTGTGTCTGCAAAAGATAGTGCCTCATATCCATATAAGGCTCTGAAAGGTGACATCCCTATGGACATGTGATAAGGTGTGTTATAGAAATATTCTCCTAAATACAACCACTTGACCCATGCTCTTTGTTGCCCTGTGACATAGTTCCATAAGTAACCTTCTACCCATTTATTTAGTGATTTTGTCTATCCATCTAGTTGTGGGTGGTAACTTGTACTAGGAGTGAGTTCTATACCTGCTAGCCTGAATAACTCCTACCATAATGCTCCCATGAAGCTTCTATCACGGTCACTAACAATGGTTTTTGGAAAACCATGTAGACATAATACACCTTGGAAGAATATTTCTACTATCTGAGATGCAGAGCTTTTGGAGGAAATCTCAAATAAGTGGGCATACTTAGTTAGATGATCTACCACCATGAAGATACAATCTTTGCCTTGGGATTAGGGTAACCCTATAATGAAATCCATGGAGAGACTCTCTCATTTTTGTTTTGGAATGGGCATTGGTTGTAACAAACCTGCCAAGTGTGTATATTCAGCCTTATTTCTCTAACAGGTACTACATTCCTAGACTTATTTGATAATGTCCTTCTTGAGTCCCTTCCATGTGAACCTCTCCCTAATGGTCCTGTAAGTCTTCAAAAATCTCGGATGTCATGCTAGAGGGGAGTCGTGGGTTGCTTGTATGGAGTTCATCTTCAGCTGGGAATCTGGTACTAGATAGATTCAGTCCTCATAATAGATAATGTCATTGGAAACTCTATATCAATTTTCTAATGACTGCCCATCATGAATCTCACAGGATGACTGGTTCTTCGAGTATTCCACCGAAATATAGGACTTCTATTCTTCCACAATGTTTATGAGTGAGAAGGTAGTTGTTCTCCTAGATAAGTCATCTTCTACTGCATTGCTTTTTCCTTTGACGTATTTGATCTCTAAGTCATAGGCTTGGATCTTGCTAACCCATTTTTTTCATCTCTCATTCAATCCATTCTGATACAAAAAGTACCTGAGACTATTACGATCAATTTTGACCTTGAACCTGTTTCCCACTAGATATGGTTAAAACTTGGCTAGTGCATGCATAATTGTTAGTATTTCTTTGTCATAAATGGAATAAGAGCACTCATAATCCTGGCGCTTCCTACTCTCCAAAGAAATTGGATGATGATTATGTGTTAAAACATCCCCCAATTCCTTCCCTAAAAGCATGACACTCCAATACGAATGGTTGGGAGAAGTCCAACAAGGCTAGAAATGGGCATGAACTCACCACTTCTTTCATTCGCTCAAATTTCTCTTATGATGTTTTTATCCATACAAAGGATCTCCTTTTAGTCATGTCAGTAAGAGGTGCTGCCAGTTGTGAATATCCCTTAACAAATCTTCTATAATAAGTACAAATACCCAAGAAGCTCCTTAATTTTGTTACATTTTTGGGAGTGGGCCAATTGAGAATGGCTTCAATCTGCTCCTGGTGCACTTTGACTTCTTGGACTTTGATTATGTGACCCAGATATAACATTTCTGTCATGCCAAACTTACATTTGGAGGTTTTGGCATAGAATTGTTATGCCTCTAGCATTCCCAAAGCCTCGTGCAAGTGTTGTAGATGCTCCTCCCATGTTCGAATGTGAATCAAGATGTCGTCGAAAAAGACCAACACAAATTTGCATAGTTGCTTGTTAAACACATGGTTCATACATGACTGAAATATCACAAGTGCATTGGTCAATCCAAAAGGCATCACTAGGAACTAATAGTGTCCATAGTGGCATCTGAAATTTGTCTTTGGAATGTCCTAATCTCGAACTCTAATTTGGTGATAGCATGAGCAGAGGTCAATCTTTGAGAATTACTTGGCCCCCTTCACTTCATCCATTAGCACATTGATCATGGGGATAGGATATCAATTTTTTATGGTCCTTCTTTTTAGTTCCTAATAGTCTATGCACATCCTTAGGGACTCGTCCTTCTTCTTGACCAAAACCACAGATGAAGAAAAATGGCTTGAGCTGGGTTGAATGTGTCTTAATGCCAACAACTCTTGGATTTCCTTTTCTATCTCATCCTTATATGCTTTCGTATTTCGGTAAGGGGTAGTGATGATAGCTTGGACCCCTTCCTCTAGTTCAATGATGTGCTCAAATTCCCTATCTAGTTGTTGTAATTGTGGTATATCTCTAAACACCTTCTGGTGCTTTTGCAGCAATGCCAACGATGTGAGGGGAATAAACCTTGTGTTGTTTCCGTTGGTTTCTTCTCCATGATTCAACACTCCACAACCCATACAATATCCCCATGTCGAACATGTGCATCCATCCTGTTGGATGTCACAATATTGGGTGGGTATGAATGCAT